>PVHX01003306.1:0-10978 GCA_004024805.1 Geosciurus inauris | reverse complement strand
TTTGATCAGAAAAAATGTTCAACATCTCTAGCAATCAGAGAAATGCAAATCAAAACTACCCTAAGATTTCATCTCACACCAGTCAGAATAGCAATTATCAAGAATACAAACAACAAGTGTTGGTGAGGTTGTGGGGGAAAAAGCATGCTCATACATTGCTGGTGGAACTGCAAATTGGTACAATCAATCTGGAAAGCAGTATGGAGGTTCCTTAGAAAACTTGGAATGGAACCACCATTTGATCCAGCTATCCCACTCCTTGGTTTATACCCAGAAGACTTAAAAACAGCATACTACAGTGACGCAGCCACTTCAATGTTTATAGCAGCTCAATTTACAATAGCTAAACTGTGGAACCAACCTAGATGCCCTTCAGCAGATGAATGGATAAAGAATATTACTCAGCAGCAAGAGAATAAATTATGGCATTTGCAGGTAAATGAATGGAATTGGAGAATATCATTCTAAGTGAAGTAAGCCAATCTCAGAAAACCAAATGCCAAATGTACTTGTTGGTAAGTGGATGCTGATCCATAATAGGGGAGAGGACATGGGAACAATGGAGGAACTCTGTTCACCTAGGTGGAAGGGAGGGAGGGGGCATGGGGACAGTAAAGGTGGTGGAATATGACTGATAGACATAGCCCTAGCTTTATGTATGACTGCATGTATGTTGTGATTCTACATTACATACAATCAGAGAAATGAAATGTTATCTCCATCTGTGTACAATGAATCAAACTGCACTCTGCTATCACGTAAACCTACATATAACAAATTAATTAATTTAAAAAAATAAGATGGCATCACCCCTACAGAGATGTCCTTTTTTTCACCCTTGCTTTCTCAGGCTACTCTGTTAGAAGAGGCAGCACAGCCTAGAAAGAAGTTAACACAAGGATGTCTAAGACAGAGAGCCTTCTCTGTACTCTGTACTTTGAGGAGTCAGGGAGAGCCTTTCCGTGAGTTCTTATAACATCTCAACAAACCACAATCGAGCCATCACCTCGACCCTGCACAGGAAGCCCCTCCAAATGAGAAACACCTTTTTGGATGAATATTTTCTCCATCCAGAAAAATACTTCGAATTTATACACATAAGCATCCCTCTGCATATTCTTTACAGGTCCTCTTGTAAAAAAGCCAGGGATTCATGGATAAAGACAGAGTGAGGCAAAGAACCAAAGGACTAATGGCGCTGTCCTCAAAGTGATTCAGATCCTAGTTGTGAGCACTGCATGAGCATATAAATCAATATAGCGTTTCCTGTAAAGTGAGTCCATGACATGTTTTTGACTGTGGGTGCCATGATTTTGCTTTGAGAGGGACAGTGTGGACCAAGTCTTTCTGTAAAAAGCAAGGTAGTCTTTAAAAATCATCCATGAGAGCGGGGATGTGGCTCAGTGACAGAGCACTTGCTTAGCATGCATAAGGCTCTGCGTTTGATCCACAGCACACAATGAATGAATGAATTAATAATTTGCTTTTGAGAAAAAATATTTTCCAAGTCAATAAAAAAATAGGGAAATGAGAGATTTTAGGCAGAAAAAAAGTCTAATTTGAGTATGCACTAAAATCTAGGAAAGTCTGGAGATGCTTAAGCTACTGACCTACATTCACATCCTTCAAATCTTTATGGTGACCCCCAATGTGTCCTGGCTTCCTGACCCTTCTTTCTTTGTATCTCCGTTATTGGCATGCTGGTCCTTAAGGAAAGGAGCTTTATGGTAATTATCCTATTAAGGGATTTTCTTATTTATGTTCTTTATCATCATCTGCCTTTTTCATATCAGATGCCAGACCTGGTCTACAAGTGATGCAGTCTGTGATCTGCTACATCTCGGAAGACATACACACGTGCGCCTGGGACCCTGCTGGAGCTTACAGCATGAACGTTTAGAGAAAGAATTAAGAAATTGTCATGACAATGAATGTACAGCATCTCACTGCTTATTAAACAAGCTTCTAGGCCCCAAAGAAACACGACTTGGTTCACATCATTGTGAATTAAGGCAGTATTTTTTTCTTCTGGGTGTTTTCTCCCAGTCACCTAACAAAACTGACAGGTGGTATATTCCAGGTAATTAAGGAAGGATACAATACAGAATATCTAAATTAGAACCAGAAATACTTTAGTTCAGATCTTCACAGATTTGAGCTTTCTAATTTTTTGAAAAATAAAGCATTTGATCTTGGGATCTTGAGTAAAATCATGAAATCCTCTTCTATAAAGCTGATTTTTTAAAATGCTGGGTAGAGTTTTGGTTGTTGTTGTTTTTGTCTATTGCTTCACATACTGCAGATTTAATTCAGGCAGCAAGCTATTCTACAGGTCCACTGGAAAACCACCACCAATTGTGAGAGCCATTAGAGTTAGCTTTGAGAATCCACCCTTCATTACACTAGCTTCCTAACGTTAATGATCATGCTGGTTCATGACCTCTGCTGGCTCTAAGCAAAGGACACCTAGGACCGCCTACTCTCAGAGAAGCAAAGCACTTTGGACAGTGACGAGTTGAAGGTGATTTGGGAATATTTTGCTCTGAGAATGCAAGGACTAAAGAGGATTAAGTGTGTTCCAGTTAATGGGCAACACATGAGTGAGGAAAACGCCAGGGATTCCTTGGCTCATCAGAAAACACACAAACTAAAAATTACACAAGTGCTTTGGCTCAGGAGCTAGAGGAGAGCCGCCAAGTTCTGGAGATATTCATTAGGTCTGCCATAAATACTGGACAGCCAGTGGGACTACAGCTGACCATCGCAGGGCTTGGCTTCAGTTATCATTAAACTGAGAAGAGTAGAAACACCACCTTTGGCTAAGAAAAACACTGATTCTTCATTTTCTATAAATGGAAAATAAACACAGAAGATAAAAAGAGATAACAAGCTACTTTCACAGAAACAGTGTACTTGCTCACAATTCAGCCCAAAACAATTTGTCATGTTTATACACACACAGAAAATGCCAGCCAGAAATCCAGATGTTGGATGAACATGCTCAAAATATGAATCTGAAGAGTAATAATGTGAATTATTAATGAGCTTTTCACCTTTCTTCAATGAAGTATTTAACTCAGTCAAAGATAGAGGATGTATTATGAAGGCTGCAGAATGTGCCAGTTCAGCATGACCCAATACAGAACATCCACAAGATAGAAAAAATAAAGTGGAGGGGGAGGGCTCAAGGCAGGGTAGAAAAACTTACTTGCCCTTATAGAATATACTCCATTTATAGTTTAACTGTTCCACAGCTTTGGTCAGAGGCCACAGCTTAACTAAGATCTATTTCTTTCTCTACTTTATGAGTTACACTATAAAAGCATTGCTTCAATCTTAACATTCTATCTGCTATGAAACTGAAAGAAACTTGGTTCTCTTTGTAATAATGCACATTGACAGTATGGCTGGACAGAAATTATGGCCTTTTCTACATGGCCACATGAAAATATTCATTTTTCTCTGAGTGGGAAAGTTTTCCACGAAATAGTTGCTGTTCCATGTATCTCAACATTACTTTTAATAATGAAAACATTTCTTATCCATTTCATTGTATAGGGCTTTTTTTCCCCTTCCCTCCTTATCAGTTTATGATGCTATTATGTGTCGGATTTGGTAAACTTGCATATCCCCATGTTATATATGAAAATAGCATTTTCTTTCAAGTATTTATAAAACCTTTCACATAACTAGTAATTTCCTAAAATATCATGCACTTGGGTTGGTAGCCATGGAATATGGGCAACATTATGTGGTATCTAGAGCTTAGGAAGAGAGGCTCACAGTTGAGACCCTGTAATCTGTTGGTTTGCCTCAACTCATGCCAAATCCTTACCATCTACCTCTCCACAGTCATCGGAGTGAGCCTGGTAAGACCTTCAGATCACATCTCACGTACATATTCATTTGATACCCCCCAGACTTTCAGAATAAAATACAAACTCATTCTGGTTTTCACGACCCTTAGCTATGCAACTCTGGCCTACTTATAAGCCCTAATTTGTCAGTCCCTTATCTGATGTGTGATTCCTGATCCATCCAGACACACAACCACCTAAAAATTTTGGTTTGAGTATTGCAATACCCAGGCAAAGAACTGAATGCTAGTGGTACAAGGGTACATAACAGATTTTCAGAGAGAGAGATAAGTAATGAGGTAATTACAATCATGGGGGACATGAGTGACACAGGAAATGCAGGATAAGGAGCTACCAGCCAAGATTGGAATGGAGTGTGATGACCTCAGATGGTGCTATAATTTGGCTCTTGAATGCCTCCTAAAGGCTCTATATTAATGGCTTGTTCCCCAGGGTGGAAAACTTTAAGAAGCAGGCCTAATGGGAGTTCATTAGGCCATTGTGAGTGTGCTCTTGAAGTAGGTTAGGGGACCCTGGCTCTTCCTCTTTTTTTTGCTTCCTGGTCATCAAGAGTATATTTACTCTCCCTTGTGCTCCTGCCATAATGTGTTGCCTCATTCAGGGCCCAAAGCAATGGTGTCAATCAACCATGGACTGAAACCTTTAAAACTATGAACCAAAAATAACATTTTTCTATTTATAAGGTGATTATCTCAGTTATTTTGTTACAATGACCAAAATCTGACTAACATATGGTTTCCATGCAAAACTAATATCTAAGCAAAGACCCTAAAGGATGTACAGAAATCAATCAGCCAGATAGTACAGTCACAACTAGTCATCTAGTAGAGGATTTCTTTTTTTTTTGTACTGAGGATTGAACTCACAGGTACTTGACCACCGGGCCACATCACCAGCCCTATTTTTGTGTTTTATTTAAAGACAGGGTCTCACTGAGTTGCTTAGCACCTAAGCTGTTGCTGAGGCTGGCTTTGAACTGGTGATTCTCCTGTCTCAGCCTCCCAAAGTGCTGGGATTACAGGCGTGCGCCACCATGCCTGGCTGAGACAGGAGTCTTTCTAATGTCTTATAAACAAGAACATTTTTAAAAACTGCAATTATTTCAAGATGGTTACAATTTAGGACTACGGTGCAGAATGAATGATTGGCAGGTCCCCTATTACGTCTTCCCTTTCAATCCTCTGTGCCCACATACTTGCAGCCTTCTTCTCATTGTCTCCAGATGAGCTCCCAGTCTTCACCTCATATACTACATTCTCTAAGGAGTCTTCACCCTCCTCATCATCCTGCTCTTAAAGACTCCCTGACTGTTCTGACACCTTCTCTCAATTCTGTATGCTTTGGGGGTGTCTCCATCACTTGTTTTCTTGCCTCCTATCAAGAGCAAGGAACATAATGGAAATGTATTTGAGTAAAAAGGAGACGAGATGGTTAAAATCCACATCTATTATTCTTGTTACCTATCTACAAATGTATTGGTCTACATTGTAAGATAGGCAATCTGCTCTGGACATGTATTAGGGAATGGACTTTATTCAAAATCTCCCAATGAAAACATCGGTGACTCATGGGGTCTATCTCCTCCTGATAATGTAACAAAGGGAATAGTGATTTGTTTTAAAAAGCCTACACAGAGCGGGAAACCTTTAAGGGAGAATACTTAATTAGATTGGAGTGAAGAAAGAAGAGAAAAGAATGCAAATATTGGATGTCCTTTGAGCAAAAGGAAGGAGTTCAATCATTGTGCAAAGCATGTTTTAAGAAATCTTTGGGGACCTGCACCACCAGAAAAGAGATACAAAGCAGGATATTTGCAGAGGAGTTCCTTTCTCTTGACATAGTGTTTTATTTTAGAAATAACTTTCCTTTCAAAATTAAATAAAACAAATTGTAATCAGCATGTTATGTCAGGTCAGAAGAATGCCAATAAACACCTTTTCCTGCTGTTGTCAAAAGAACATGTTGAGCTGAAGCACCTCAGTTCTTGTGTCCCAACGAAAGAAAATTTAAAGTGTGATGCAAAAAGTCAAGCAAGAGAATTTTTTTATAGGTGAAAGTAAAATAAGGCTCAAGCAGAGCACTCTCAAGAGAGACTGTGTTGTCTGTTATCTCCGAGCAGGAAATGACAAAGGAAGCCGTGGTATTTTCTAATTTGTTGCTCTTTGATATTTTCTAGGAGAACTAGGTTCCACCTTCTGCAGTCTTTACCAATCAAATGTTTACCTCACATTGGATAGGGGAGTTATTGACCCTATTTGGTCCTTTCTGGAACTGTTATGGCAACCAAGATATTCAGGGAAGCTTTATCTACAGGACAATCCTGTGTTCTTGTGGGTGCTGGGGTCAATGATGGGACAGACTTCATCTCAGTAAGCCTGTGCTATTAAAGAAATTTCCCTCCTGAAATACACAGAGAAACCTATGACCATAAATCCTAACTTTACAGTGCCCTCAGCAGACCCTATCATAAGTTAGCCTAACTGATCTTTTTTTATTGACGTATTTTTGAATTGGCTCCCTTTGTTTCTCTCTTATGTATTGGAAGGGGAGGCAGGGTATGTACACCTGTTGTTCTACAAGTTACTTGATTGTTCATTGAAAGCAATTCAAAGAAACCCTTTTCCCTGCTATGTTATTGGTTCACATCTCACTGCTCATTACCATTTCCTAACACTCATATCTCTCCAAAACTCTTTGTAGCAGCAAGGACAGAGTAAAAGGAGGGAATAAATATAGGAAAGCAAGAAAAAGACAGAGTGAGAATAAAAGAGAACTAGGAAAGCAAGGTGACCCTGAGGCCTGCTAAGAGTAATGTGCTCCTAATCAGAGCTCCTGGATCTGCAAGGAACCTGGAAAGGAAAAGGGGAAAATGATTCTTGTAATTTTTCTGCTAAGGAAGTAAAGGATAAATTACAAAGGGAAAATGTTCTCTGAAAAGGCAGCACACTTAATACACACTTGATGCATTATTATTTCACTTCTTGTTAATGTTCTCTCAGAAAGCTCTCGTCCCATAAAAAAGAATATATGCTAATTGCAATATGATGAAAACAATATCATCACTACAGAAGAGGAATGTCAACTCAAAGAACAGACCAGGTGTGTGGATTCATTTGCAGTGCATGGCTACAAGTTGAATACCAGCCTACATAAATTATGTGAGAACACCAAACCCTCAAAGAGATGCAGGCTTTGGCAGTGGAACACAGCATCAACCACGCTCTCACTCTCCGCATATCCTACTGCTGACAAAACACTTACCTTCCACAGTGGCTCGCTTGGGCTGGATGGTGATGGCTCCTTCTGCAATATCTTCATGCTGATGTAGAGGGTTTATTTTGGATCCCCAGCTGTCTGATCCCACCCAAAGAAAATGGCCTACTTGGTCAGCTCTTTTGGCTGCTGCAAGGATTTGCCTGTGGAAAGGAACATAAAAAGGTATATTAATAATAAATAACAGAAGCTGGACATAAGCATATTCAAAATCAAGTAGAAGGAAAGCAAGCTATTCCTTCTCAAAAAGTAAAAAACTAATGACAAAAAAAGCATGGCAAAGGATTTATATGCCTAATATATTAAGAGATTCTGCAAACCAGTAATAAAAATGTCAAAGCATCTCAAGTGAAATAGGCAAAGGACATTAACAAAATCAAATGATAAAGAACTACAAATGCCCAAAAAGCTGGAGATACATATTCACATATATCATAAAGGATGGGAATATAAATTAGAACAAGATACCAAATTCATATCCTATTTGGGCTTTTTTTTTTTTTAGCATACACTTGGGGCTGAAGAAATAAGGATTTCCATTCACAGTTGGTGGGAAATGTCATTTCAAGAAATCAATATGTCCACATAAGTCAAAGTTCTTATAGTATTTATTAAAATAAACAATTCCATATTAAACATGAAAAATTTATAATCTATATTTATGGATTAAACTACTTTATAAATAACAAACACAATAAGAGTAAACGAAAGAATAAGAAAACTAGTTATTAAAGAAAGTCAATACAGTAGTATTTTTGGAAGAAGAGAAGAGGGATGGGAAGTAATCGTGTTTTCAGAACAAAGTACAACTAAAGATCCTCTGATGGGTAACACAACAGAAAAAAATGACTTGTTTGCCTTACAGGGCTTGCAGTTTCCAGAAGTACAAAATTAAACACAAAAGGACTGACTAAAAGCATGTACACAAAATGACAAAAAGCCAGCTCATTTCTTCTTTCTTCTAGACAAGAAAAGGAATGGTAATTTTCTTAAAAAGAAATCCAAGCAAGGGTTCTGATATTGTGAACACTCAATAAATAAGGGTTATATTAAACATGATTGTAAATTAGTGCAACCTTTCTGGAAAGCAGCATCGAGATTCCTTTAAAAACTGGAAATGAAGTACCATATAACCCCCACTCCTTTGCATTTATGTAAAAGAACTGAAATCTGCATAGTGTAGTGATACAGCCATATCATTTATAGCAGCATAATTGACAATAGCCAAATCATGGAATCAACTCAGAAGTCTGTCAACAGATGAAAGGGTAAACAAAATATTGCATATATATATGACAGAGTCCACTCATAAGGAAAGACAAAATTACTGCATTTCCCAGTAAATGGATGGAACTGGAGAATATCGTGTTAAGTGAAATAAGCCACACGTGGAAAATCAAGAATCAAATGTTTTCTTTCATGTGGAAGCTGGAACAAAATAAGGAAAAGATGTGTGGGGGAATGAAATTTCAAAGCTGTAGGAAAGATCAGTGGAGTAGGAAGAAGAGATTGAGAGGGAGGAAGAGATTGAGAGAGAGGAAGGAAGAACAGGGAAGGGGAGGAAATACAGAAGAATAAATTTAATGAAATCATGCCATGTACATTTATAAGTATACCACAGTGAATTCCACCTTTAGGTATATCTATAAAACTTCAATTAAAAACTAAATGAGTGAAAGGAAAACCAATACGGTAGAGTGAAGAGAACAGGGGGGAGGAGAAGGGAAGGGCAAGGTGGGGAGTCCTGGGACTGAAATGAAGTAAAACAAATTCCCTGCATGTACAATTTTGCCAAAATGAATTCAAATATTATGTATAACTGTAATGTACTATGAAAATATAAATAAATAAATAAAATTATATGACAAAAATAAACCATTGAGGTAAGGATGGGAAGAAATGTCTACAAGTCAGTATATTAAATATTAAAATGGTAAGACACACCAGGGAATATTCAACTTCTGCTTAAAGAACACTATAAGCGGGCTGGGATTGTGGCTCAGCTGTAGAGCGCTTGCCTCGCATGCGTGAGGCCCTGGGTTCGATCCTCAGCACCACATACAAACCAATAAAATAAAGACATTGTGTCCATCTACAACTAAAAAAAATTTTAAAAAAATTTAAAAAAAAAGAACACTATAAGCAAGGGTAAAAAGTTTTTCTGGAAAGTTCTGAACCATCTCAGAGGAAAGACCCAAGATACTGACTTAGAGGAAACCCCTCAACAGAATGACCAACTGTCATTCCACTGGGAACCCTTAGCTGATAAGCATAGCCCAGGTACACAGTGGAGGATCTCAGTACCTAAATGAAATGTGAATGGCCTGAAATTCCCATAACTACAGAAAATCTCCTACACAAAACAGAAAAATTGACAAGGAAAAAGACATTGGTGTGCTATGGTGAAGAGATAATATATGAAATAACAAATACATTTAATTGAAAATTTTCACAAGTGTAACCAGCAAGATGAACAGTGACACTATGAAATAGTTCTTACAAAAATATGAAATCAAAATTATGTTTGAAGAAATAAAGGGAAAAGTCTAGAAAACTCTGCAGAAAGTAAAATAACCAAAAGTTTGAAAAATAAACAAGAAACCAGGCATGGTGGCGTACACCTGTAATCCCAGCACTTTGGGAGGGCAAGTCAGAAGAATCAAGTTCAAAGCTAGTCTCAGCAATGGCGAGGCACTAAGCAACTCAGTGAGACCCTGTCTCTAAAAAAAATACAAAATAGGGCTGGGGATGTGGCTCAGTAGTTCAATCCCTGGTACCAAAAAAAAAAAAGAAAAAAAAAAGTGTTAAAGAACAGATATAGGAAGGCCTATATCCAAGTAACATTTGCAGAAGAAATGTGTGGAGAAAGTAATTTTATTAATTTTAATTTAAATAAATTTAACTTTTTAATTCTGATGCATTTTTAAGGAAAAAAAAGCCAAGAAATGTAAAGGTATCAATTTCCAAAATAAGAAAGATCAACTAGTGTAAAAATGGGGAAAAATAAAGCATATTACAAAAATTCAACATGCCTGAAAATAATGAATATACTGAAATCATTCTGAAAGAAAATTAGGAAATGTGCAGAGAGATAAAAAGATCAATTGTTCAATGGCAAAAAAAAAAAAAAAAAAGGAGGATGAGCAAGCAATGATGCATTGACTCTAAATTTTCAGGTTAAAATTGTTTAATCTAAAACTCTAATATTAAACAAAAAATCCAGGCTGCGGCTGTATCTCAGTGGTACAGCGCTTGCCTAGCATGCATGAGGCACTGGGTTCGATCCTCAGCACCACGTATAAATAGTAAATGAATAAAATATCCATCAACAACTAAAAAAAAAAATTTTTTTAAATCCTAATGCAAAGAGAATTTACATGCCCAGTGGGTCTTATAGGTTTTTCCATGCTAAACCAAAATATCACAATCTCTATAAGTATGAAATTCTCTTTAAATCCCTATAGACATCTGCTGTAAACCATTTATAGGGTAGATATGGTGTATTTAAAAATATATATATATGAGGGGCTAGGGTTGTGGCTCAGTGTTAGAGCACTTGCCTAGTACATGTAAGGCACTGGGCCAATCCTCAGCATCACATTTAAAAAAAATAAAACAAAGCCGGGCGCGGTGGCTCAAGCCTGTAATCCCAGCACTTAGGGAGGCTGAGACAGGAGAATCGCGAGTTCAAAGCCAACCTCAGCAATGGCGAGGCGCTAAGCAACTCAGTGAGACCCTGTCTCTACATAAAACACAAAATAGGGCTGGGGATGTGGCTCAGTGGTCGAGTACCCCTGAGTTCAATCCCCAGTACCACAAAAAAAAAA
>PVHX01003305.1:0-145951 GCA_004024805.1 Geosciurus inauris | reverse complement strand
AGACTGGAAGAAAATTATTTGCAAACCGCATAACTCACAAAGGGTTCATGTCTCAAATACATAAAGAATACTCAAAATTGAAATTTGAAATGATACCATAGAAAAGAGTAATCAACAACAAATGTTTTCAGTGAACAGTGTGTACAGCTTCTGAAAATGTTTTTTTCTGTTATGTTTGATAACATGTATTAAAATGCAATTTTTGAGAAAAATAAATAAATAAAATTTAAAAAAAAAAGAATGAATGTAAGCATTCAGCTGAGCATAAAATGTAGTTGTGTGAAAAATCTTGCTTCACCCTGCTACCATCTTGAAAGGACATGCTGTTTCTAAATGCACACTATTCAGTAAACACTTGCTAGGACTTCTAAAAGTTCCAACACACCACAGTGAAAAGTAACCTAACATTAAAATCTCAGTTATTTCTCACCTCTCCACACTAATTTGAGACTAAGAAAAATCACAAAAATTCTCTGAAACTCAGATTACTAAAAGTAGACTGCCAGGTCCTTATTGGATGGTCGTTGAGAGGATAAAGTCAGAAGATAAAATCACACGTGAACCTGTTTTCATTTGTAGTTTCTTCAGGGGAGTTCCTGGGGGAAGGGAATTATGTGGTGATACAAATCATTGTTTAACCTAAGGCAATCTTTTTATAAACATTGTTAATTGGATGTATTTTGAGTGTGAAACAAACAAAATATCTACATCAAACAACTGTAAGTTAGCCAAAAAAATAACAATAATAATAATACCAAGAATAGATTTTCTATTAGTTGCAGGTATTAATACCCAAATTTCTTTGACAGCAAAAAGTTTTAATTGAGAGTTTTTAAGTTTTATTTTTCTTATAATTAAGTCGATTTCCAAAACAAACACAAATTCACACAAGTGACTATATCTCAAAGGAGTATACTTAAACAGATAAATTATTTTAACTTTAAGCTATCATATAATATTTTTGCAGAATACTTTTAAAAGGGCATTTTTTTGGTTTTCTTTCAACTATCCATTAGTTGTATAAACATACTTACATGATTCCTAAACCACAAGTTAACCAAAAGGGGCTGTTATCAAACTTCAAATATTATTTTTGGGTTGCACAGAAGATGAAATATAGATTCAAAAATTTGAACCATACTTGCGGGCCAGAATGGGGAACCTTAAATTGCACAGCTAATAACTACTATGTCATTTCTGTTTATTTAAATATCCAGGACAGTATTAGAAGAAAGCAGTAAGAGGCTGTAAAAGCAAGAAAGTGCAGAGACATGAGGATGAGCTATCAAGTGACTGAGCAATTTCCATGCTTTGGTCAACTTCATTTCTCTGGTTTTCCTGCCATCCTGTGACATTTTTAACCCTATGCTTAATCTTCTGCCTTGTATTATTTCTGTTTTTATTTGTTTCTGTGTATAACTTCACACAGCATAAGACTTTGATACATTTTTGTTATGCTAGGAAGTGTTCTAATTTTAAGTTTTTCAGGTCTCCCAAAGAGCCAAGAGTAAATTCTAACAGCAAATTCTGTGAAGTAATGGAAAATGTGTTGGACTAAATCTCAGAAGTCATGGCTTCTTCCCAAAGTGCACTTGCGTAAGCCACGTGACCCTCTGAGCTTCATTCTTGTTATGTGTTAGAAGAACAATGCTTTGTTCTAAGGTTGTTGTGATTTTTAAATGAAATAAAAATGCAAAAGGGGATCCATATGCTTGAAAGCTTCTTTACAAGAGGGTTGCCAATCAAATATTGCTGACATAAAGAAAAAGGAATAGAAGCTCTATTTTCATCTCTGAAAATCAAATACATTGACTCCAAGTGCACATGATTGTGTCTCTGGTTTTTATACTGTATGTTCCCATGATAAGCTAGGGCTGAATGTATCATTTTAAAATGTAACTTTGTAAATGCTCCTTTAGAATCATGCAGTAAAGAAGAATCAAAGGATATCTAGTTAAATGAAAGTGCTATTATGACAGCTAATTCTATGTTTTGTTTATTTGTTGTTATTTTAACCAGGGATTGAACCTGGGGCACTTAACCAATGAGCTACATCCTAAGCACTTTTATTTTTTATTTTGACACAGGGTCTTGCTTAGGGCCTTGTTAAATTGCTGAGGCTGGCTTTAAATTTGCCATCCTCCTGCCTTAGCCTCTTGAGCTGCTGGAATCACAGGTGTGCGCTCGCTCTCTCTCTTTCTCTCTCTCTCTCTCTCTCTCTCTCTCTATATATATATATATATATATATACACACACACACATATATATAAAGTCAGATATTATATTAATAATTCTTAGAGTATATACAAATATATATACACACACAATCAATATGAAAGCATATCATTGTTTTTCATCTAAAATATGACTGAAAATAGTCTGAAATGATGTGAAAAATCCCACACTGTTAGCATCTTCCTTTTTTAGTTTATAGTGAACAGAAGTCATTTTGTCATATGGTACCTGTTTTTGTTTGTTGGTTCGTTTGGTTTGGTTTGGTTTTTTGGTACAAGGGATTGAACCCAGGGACATTTAACCACTGAGCCACATCCCCAGCCATTTTTTAGTTTTTTAATTTTGAGACAGAGACTCACTAAGTTGCTGAGGCTGGCCTTGAACTTGTGATCCTCCTGCCTTAGCCTCCCGAGCCCACTGGGATGACAGAGGGCACCTCCATGTCTGGCTACTGTTTTTAATAATGTTTTGGCATTTTCCTAAAGTTTTGGAATTTTAAAATTGAATTGAGTTCAGGCTGTGCCAGATGACATTTCTTTATGAGTGGTTGACTCTTTTAAGTAATAAAGAATCAGACATCACTGTGGCAAGCACTCTGGCATAGCAGCTCACTGATGGATTTACATAAATTAGCTCACTTGATTCTCACAAAATCTCTAGTGAAGTAGACATTACTGCCACTTCATATTTAAGTGCTTTATAACTATTATCACTTTGAATCCTTACACTAAACCTTAAACATGGATACCATCGTCACTTTTATTTGAAAATGAAAAACTCCAACTGTTTTGGTCAGCTTTTTCACTGCTGTGACTAAAAGATCTGACCAGAACAAGTTTAAAGGGGGAATAGTTTATTTGAGGGCTCACGGTTTCAGAGGTCTCAATCCACAGACAGTAGGCTCCATTCCTTGGGGCTCAGGGTGAGGCAGAACATCATGGTGGAAGAGTGTGGCAGAGGGAAGCAGCTCATATGATGATCAGGAAGCAGAGAGAGATACAAATATATATCCCAAAGTGATGCCTCAATTCCCACCTCATCCAGCCACACTCCACTTGCCTTCAGTTGGCACTCAATTAATCCTAATCAGGGGATTAATCCACTGATTAGGTTAAGACTCTTACAACCCAATCATGTCTCCTCTGAACCCTCTTGCATTGTCTCACACATAAGCTTTGAGGGGACACCTCACATACAAACCATAACACCAATATTGAGAAAAGTTGAATCAGTTGAGCAAGATCCCTCAGGTAATTAAGTGCTGGAAATGAAACTCAAATTCGGGTCTGTCTAACTTGACCATGACACTAAGTGACACAGACTGGGTAGACAAAAAACATGCAGACATTTTAGAATACATTCTCTCAGCTGAAATGACAGATCAGAGCATTTGATCTATTTGAAGGAGAAATCACTTCATAGCGTTTCGGTAAAAACTGCATTTTTCCCAAGTAACAGCTTTTGCTCTTTCCTTACAAAATTTTATACTGTAAAATATATTTTGTGCACAATATTGCACAAAGAGAAAAAAGAAAGAAACTGTTAGGTTGGAAGAAAGAAGAATATTGAAGGAGAGAAAAGAACATGGGAGAAAGAAGAGAAATAAAAGGAGAAAAAGGAATAAATAATAATTTCCAAAAGATACTGTGGCAGAAAAGCAAAATGAAACTGTGGTATTTGAAACCCACATAAGGATAACTAGGGTACATTCTTATTAGATAAGATCAAATATATATAACTGAAATTCCTGAAAAAGAAAATTTAAATAGTGATCAGAATTAATATTCAAATATTTTTAAATTTACACTTAAATTTCAATACCAAACTCAGTCCACATAGGGACTAATAACAGGGGTAAAAAGCAGACTGCAGCTATAAAAAAGAATTGTGAAGAAAAAAATTTGATACAAAATATTTTAAGTAATAAAAATTTCCTCTTATCATCCAAAAATATAATAAACCTGTTAGTTTTCTATGATTTCTGTGACAATCACAAACCTATTGGCTTAAAATGTGTGTGAACATATATGTATGTGTTTGTGTGTGTGTGTATACATATGCATATATATGTTATATGTATGTCATAAACATAATAACCTCAGAAGGGTACATGTATTTCTTGACTTTTGACCACTTCTTAATCACTCTCCAATCTCTTGCTTCTGTTATCACATCTCTTACTGCATCTTCTGCAGTCAAATCTTCATTTAGTTCTATTTTAGAATTATGATTAATTAGAATTAGAACATACCCAGATAATCCAGGATAATCTCTTCCTCTTGAAAACCTTAATTTAGCCACATATGTGAGATCCCTTTTGCCAGATAATGTAACATTTTCCAGGTTTAGGGATTAGGACATGGATATTGTTGGAAATCACTAGTCAGTCAAATACAGTCACTCTATAAACTAAATATCTTATCACATGCCTGTGATATAAACTAAATATCCTATCACAGGCATGTGATAAGATATTTAGTTTATAGAGTGACTGTATTTGACTGACTAGTGATTTCATATAAAATATATATGAATCTATAAAATATAATTTGAATCTTTTGATCACAATTTAAACATTGAAATAAACAGAATTAGAAAATAATCAAATTTTTTGATTGAATTTTAAAAGATATAGAGTAGGAAAAATACAAAATCATATCTAAAAAGAAGAGAAAATTTCAGATACTCAAGGCAGAATAATCATAATATAAAACTAAATAAGAAATATTTTAAGCAATAGACAGTGAAATGAAATGAAGTTAAAAAAATGAGTCAGAAAGAAAATGATTGGTATTTTAAAAGGAGCTGGGTGTGGTGGCCCATGCCTGTAATCCTAGCAGCTCGGGAGACTGAGGCAGGAGGATCGAGAGGTCATAGCCAGCCTCAGCAACAGTAAGGCACTAAGCAACTCAGTGAGACCCTGTCTCTAAATAAAATACAAAATGTGGCTCAGTGGTTGAATGCCCCTGAGATCAATCCCTGGTGCCCTTTCAGAAATATATATATTTAAAAAAGGAAAAGAGGTACAATGCTGGAAAATAAAATGAAAAGATTCAA
This sequence comes from Geosciurus inauris, assembly GCA_004024805.1. Taxonomy (NCBI): domain Eukaryota; kingdom Metazoa; phylum Chordata; class Mammalia; order Rodentia; family Sciuridae; genus Geosciurus; species Geosciurus inauris. Next base: position 140,658 of record PVHX01003305.1, on the reverse strand, counting down.
ACATAACCCATGTACAAAATTAGGAACCAAGAAAACTTTCTAGATGTCAGTAGAATAACCAAAAGGATGTCCAAAAGGATGTCCAATTTTCTGGAAAAAATCAATTTGAGATATGCTATAGCAAAATGGTTAGAATTCAAAATTAAAGAAAATGTCCTCAGTGTCTCCAGACAAAAAGATGAAATAATTTATGAGGACAGGATCATTACAGTGGCATCGTACTCTTCAAAAACAACACATATAAATCAAGTCAACAATAGTACGGCATTTCTAAAAAGTAACATAAAACAAATATAAAAAATGAACAAAAGAATTTATAGTATCAAAATCATTGGAAAACAATTTGAAACATGTAGGAGCTCAAAGCTTATTATTACTATTCTTCTTCTTCTTCTTCTTCTTCATCATCATCATCACTATTTCCTTGAATAATCTACCAAAGGTTAAGCATTATCTAATCAAGACATGACTGGGAAATCTTTGGTACATAGACTATGTTAGTCAATTTTCTATTACTGTGACAAAATGCTTGAAATAAGTAAACTTAATTAGAGGAAAAGTTTATTGCAACTTAAGATTTCAGGGTTTCAGCTCATGATCAGTTGACCCTATTGGGTCTATGGTGAAACAGACATGATGGCAAGAGTGTATAGCAGCAGAAGCTATTCACCTCATAGTGGCTGAGATGCAAAGACAGAGAAGAAAGGGCTGGACTCACAATATAACTTTAAAGGGCACACTCTCAGTGAACTATCTTCCTCCCACTAGGCTCCACCTCTTCAAGTTGTTACAACCTCCCAATAGCACCAGAGGATCAAGACCAAGCCTTTAGTACATGAGGCTTTGCCAGTTATTTATCAAAACCGTAACTCCAATGGTATTTTCTATGTTTACTTGTACAACTGAGTCTGAATTAAAAGATAGAACAATAGTATACATGCATAGCATGTTCCCATAAAATAGAAGAATGCAACTAAATTGAAAAAGCAAAACAAAATAGAATGTCATAAATTGTCTTGTAGAGAGAACGGTTAAGACTGGCCAGCCAGATAGTAATCATTAAGGAATACAAGAAGGGGGTATTAAGATCACTTGAAAAGGTCTAAATGTAATCTCTAGAATAAACCAACAAACCTTGAATCTTCATAAATATCCAAAGTTTTTAAAGAAGGGAAGTCACACCAATACAGAAACAGCAAACATAATATAATTTGCATAGTAATTATTAAATAATAATATACAGGTCAAATTAAACATATCTGTTACAAATAAAATTCTTCATTTAAAGGAAAGACATTTCCAGGAATGGAAAGATGCTGGATGAGAGGAAGGAAGCACGTTTCAGTTGCTCCACAGTTCGAGATTCAAGGGGCCAGAGCATTGCTTCTCAGCGAGGTGGGTGACTGATGGAACTCACGGAAATTCAATATTGGAGAGGAACATAATCAGAGACATGGAAATTCAGAAGCTTTGAACAGAGAACAAGAACTGTTACGTTAGGAACATACCAACTTCTCTGACAGCAGCAATGTCAGCACTGCCAGTTCACTACAGAGGAGTGGGGTAACACAGGAAGAGAGAAAAGCATTGTGGATAAATTTGGGACAGGAGAACCTATGGAACACTGAGAGAAAGACTGATCTTAACGGACTGAGAGATGGCAGGGCAATCTGATGATGAAAAGTACTCAGAAACTTTCAGATGGTGAATGGAGAGTGGAGGTGGGAGCCATTTGCAAGTGGTCACATGGCAGCTTTCAGTGGCAGCAGCTTAGGAGTTCATAAAAGACATTAACAGCCTGTCCCAGTAAATGCCTGTTCAGAATGTGCTGGTCCAGTGATGAAACAGGCACACTGAGAGGATTGAGTCCAGTGGGATCCAGGTTGTGGATATGGAGAGGAGAGAGGCTCAAGTTTTCTTCATTTTTGGTGGTCCATGCAACTAGCTGGGGAGAGGCCAGAAACTGGTCAGAAAGGCACATCTACACTCCAAGTCTGATTCTGGGAAGCCTACATAGATGGCAGAGAATATGTGAGACGTGCAGAAGGTTCAATTCCTAAATCTATGAGTGGAGTTTTCAGGAGGTCCCTGAGACACAGACCCCATCAGAGATAGGCATCATCTCAATAACAAGGGGTGTGGAATTAATCTCTCTGGAGTAAATACTACCTGACAAAGTTCCAAAGACAGTCAGAACTGAACCCCAGCTGCTGGAACTTCCCACTTAGAACTTTGCATCAGCTCTGCCCTGGGAGTACATTGACATAGCCTATCCAAACAAAACTCAAATTGTCAGTGCTCCCCTATATTGTTAAATAGGCAGCTGAAAATGGATACAACCAGTATTGTTTCCAAGCCATATGAACTGCCAGCTTAGTGAGAAACACAAAGAGGTCATATTTAAAAATCCCCAGTCCTTGATCCAAGGGGCACATAGCCCAAAGAAAAACTCACAGAAAGGCACAATAACATAGGCATTGAATATCCAACCTAGTAAATAGTTTTGACCCCCTCATTGGAAACAAGCCCTTAATTGGTTCAAGAATGTATACGTACACACACATACATATGTGTGTGTGTATATATATATATATATATATATGATTTTTCCTTCATTTTAATCATTTTTCCTTCACCTGCTACTTCTGATTATTCACTGTTAATTTTTAAAATATTCCAAACTTTATCTTGCCTCCCTACCTCATTTTCTCTTCACTTAAGGGACTATAATTTTACTACTTGTTAGAACTATTTAATTTACATAATTCCTCCCCGTCACACACACACACCATTTATGTTGTTTTGGTTATTAATATGGTGGATGATATCACTGACACCTGCTATTAAATGCTAGATCTAGTTCATGGCCACTTATTTTTGCTGATGTTAAATGTTGACCCCACCATTACTCTTTGTGTGACAGTTAGTGTTATAAATTTCATAGAAGGCACCATACATCCATTTTAAGAGTGTATATTATTAGTTCCTACCATTATTGTTATTGCTTGCTCCCCCTTTTTCTAAGAGAAGCTATAAATTGATTGGAATACAACAAGTTCAAAGGGTAGTAAACTTTCTGCTGAGTGACTTTAGGACTCTGCCAAATGACAATGAACCTCACTCCATGCACAAACTATCCCCACTCAAGCTCCAACACATATAATAGGGGAGAGAAAGCCCCAAACCAATGACCAGGCTTCAAATAGGAACAGCTAGTACAAGACCACAGGTCTCACTCCTGGACATTTATTCACACAGCAAAAACAGAGAGAAGTCCCAAGAAGACAGCTCAGAGGAAGCCATAGTATTATAGCAGCTCTGCAAGAGTGAATTAAATCAGTAGTTCTACAGTAGTAAACTGAGCAGAATTGGAGGCTAAAATTAATACTCATGTTCTGAGCCCAGTGGGGTAACTAAAAGATACCAACAACACAGAACAAATTACAAAATATATAACTACACACCAATGGAAAAACACTTAATAGAGGAAGGTGGACTCCATGTCAACAGTTGTCCAAGTCCAATATCTCTGAAAACATGAACAGGCAAAAAAGTCTCTTCACAAAATTTATAACCCCCAACAAAAGAACTCACAGATATTGAAGTGGATGAAATTTCAGAGAAATACTATAAATTATTGATTAACGAAATGTCAAATGAGCTAAAAGAAGATTTAAGGAATGAGTTAGGAGCAAATACAGGAGGTGAAAGATAATACAGAAATAGAGATATTGAATGAAATCCAACAAAACTCTGGGAAATGAAAGATACAAAGAATCAAATTAAAACTTCACTTGAAAGTATCACCAACATATTAGATTATATAGAATAGAACTTAAGGACTTAGACAGAATTTCAGGCCTAGAGACAAGGTATATGAACTTGAATACTCAGTATGCAATAAGAGGGAGAGGAGGGGGAAGGGAAGGCCATGATCTTAATATACAAGAACTCTGGGACAACATCAGAAGACCTAATTTAAAAGTTATTATATTAGAAGAGAGCATGGTGATATAGGTTAATGGCATTAAGAAACTGTTCAGTGAAATAATAGAAGAAAAATTTCCTAACCATAGAAATGAGATAGATATCCACATATAGGAAGCATATAGAACCTCAAATGGATAAGATCAGAAAGAACCTCTCCAGGACATACCATAATCAAAATGCCTAACATAGAAAATAAGGACAGAATATTAAAAGTTGCAAGAGAAAAATATCATATTATATTTAGGGGAAAGCCAATAAGACTCACTTCTGACTTGTCAACTCAGACCCTAAAATCAAGGAAGGCCTGGAATAAGACATTCCAAGCACCGAAACAAAACAATTGCCAGCCAAGATTGCCATACCCATCAAAGCTATCTTCTAGTCTCAAAGAAGAAATAAGTTTCTAAGATAAGGATTAATTTTTAAAAATTTATCAACACTGAGCCATCACTATAAAAGATAGTACCTAAAGCTATACTATATACAGAAGAACTCAAAAACAAATCCCACAGCTCTCAAATGGATAAAAGTATCTAGAAGAGTGATTAAATGAAGACTATGACCAAATTAAATATAGGAAACAAATTAAAATGCTAGGAAATAATAAATATCCATAATAACACTGAATGTAAATGATCTCAACTATCCAATTAAAATACATAGATTGGCAAAATGGATTTAAAAAACATGATTTAATATTCTATTTGCAAGAGAACTATCTTACAGGCAAAGGCATGCATAGGTAACAGTAAAAAGATAGAAAATGATAGTCCATGCAAATTGAGTCTGAAAACAAGAAGGAGTAGCTATTCTCATATTTTACAAAGCAAATTTCAAGCTAATTAATTGGAAGAGATAAAGAAGGTCACTACATATTACTAAAGGGAACAACCCAACAAGAAGATATAATGATAGTAAATATTTATTTACAAATGTCACTCAACTTAACTACATAAAATAAGTACTTCTTGACATTAAGTCCCAGACCCCAAGACAATAATATTGGCTGATTTCAACACACTCTTATCACCAATAGACAGGATATCCTGACATAAAATCAATAAAGATATTTTCAGCTTAAATACTATAAAACTAATAGACCTAATGACATCTACAGAATACTTCATCCATGAAGAGCTGAATTAGATTTCTTTTCAGCAGCCCATGGGACATTTTCAAAAATAGATCATATTCTACATCACAATGTAAGTCTTAGCAAATATCAAAAAACTAGTATAATAACATACATTTTATCAGAACATAATGGAATTAAATTAGAAATTAACAGCAGGAAAAAAATATCGAAGGCAAATAACACAAGGAGATTGAATAATACTCTTTTAAATAAGGAATGAGTTATCTAAGGAATGAGAAAAGAAATCAGGAAATTCTTAGAATTGAGAACAAAAATACAACAGATCCAAATCTCTGGGACAGTATGAAAACAGTGCCAAGAGGGAAATTTCTAGTATTGAGTGCCTACATTTGGGGAAAAAATAGTAGAAAGATCCCAAATAAATAATCTGATGTTATAACTTGAGGCCCTTGGAAAGGAATAATAAACTAATTCCAAAATCAATAGAAGAAAAGAAATAATTAAGATCAGAGCTGAAATGAACAAAATTGAGAATAAAAATATGAATCATCAATGCAACAAAGAGTTGCTTTTTTGAAAAGATAAACAAGACTGATACACTTTCAGTCAAACTAAAGGTAGAAAGAGAAGACCCAAATCAACAAAATTGGAGATGGAAAAGGAGATATCACCATAGAAACTCCTAAGGTCCAGAGAATCTTTAGAAATTATTTTGAAAATATATGCTCCAATAAACTGAAAAATGTAGAATACATTGACAAATTTGTATACACACATGATATGTTCACCGAAATTGTTCATTATATTTCATGAAAATATAGAAAACCTAACAGACCAATATCATGCATTAAGACTGAAGCAGCAATTAATAGCCTTCCAACAAAGAAAAGCCCAGGACCAGATGAAGTTCAGCCAAATTCTACCAGATCTTTAAAGAAATAATGGCAATCTTCATCAACTTACTCCATTAAATAGAAAAAGAGGGAACACTCCCAAATTCATTCCATGAAGCCAATATAACCCTGATGTGAAAACCAAAGACACATCAAGGAAAGAACATTGTATGGTTTAAATATTAGGTGTCCTACAAAAGCTCATGTGTGAGAAAATGCAAGAAGTTTTAGAGGTGAAATGATTGAGTTAGGAGACTCTTAACCTAATAATTAATCCCTGATAGGGATTAACTGAATTTTAACTGTAGGCAGATAGTGTAGGGCTGTAGGTGGTAGGTCCCTGGGGCATGTCTTTGGGGCATATATTTTGTCCTTGTTGAGCAGAGTTCTCTCTCTGCTTCCTGATGCCATGTTCCCAGCTGCTTTCCTCTGCTACTCTTCTGCTGTGATGTTCTGCCTCACCCCAGGCCATCTATGGACTAAGACCACTGAAACTGTGAGCTCTAAAATAAACTTTTCCTCCTCTAATTGTTTCTGTTGGGTCTTTTGGTCACAGCAGTGAAAAACCTCATTAAAACAGAAAACTATAGAACAACATCTCTGATGGGCATTAATTGCAAAAAATCTTACTAAAATACCATCAAATCACATTCAAGAGTCTTGAGCCCACAGCTCGCTCTCGCTCAGCCTTAGAAGCTCATCCTGTACCTGGTGTTGCCCATGCCCAAGTGCCCCAAGTGTGACAAGGAGGTGTGTACTTCACGGAGTGGGTGACTTCAGGACTGGCATAGGCCCTACCTGAAATGTGAGAAATGTAGAAAGATGCTGACCGCCAAGGCCACACCGAGCATGAAGGCAAGCCCTACTGCTTCCACCCCTGCTACTTGGCCATGTTTGGGCCCAAAACTTTTGGGTGAGATGGAACCAAAAGTCATACTTTCAAGTAAACCCAGGTTGTGCAGACCCTATCCTTGGCCAACCACTGGGCCACTGCTGGTTTAGCAGATGCCAGGCCTTATCCCAGACTCCCAGTGCTCTCAATAGCCCCTATGCCTTCCATAAACCTGAGCACTTGGGAAAAAAATAAGATTCAAAAACACATTAAGACGATAATATACCAGGATCAAGTGGGTTTCATCCCAGGGAAGCATGGTTGGTTCAACACAAGTCAAGAAATGTCATTTATCAACATAAATAGAATTAAGTACAAGAATCACATGATTATTCAATAGATGCAGAAGAGAAAAAAAAAACTGACAAAATCCAGCACCCATTTGTATTAAATACATACTAGAAACCAAGTAAAGAAGAAACTTACCTCAACATTATAATAGCTACACATGACAAATCCAAAGCCAACATCATAGTGAATGAAGAAAACCTGAAAGCATTTTCTCTAAAATCAGGAACAAGACAAAGATATCCACTCTCATCATTCTTGTTCAATATAGTTCTTGAAACTATAGCCAGTGCAATCAGACTGATAGAAGGAAAGTAAAGGGATATAAATAGGGAAGAGGTCATATCATTTCTGTTTGCTGATGACATAATCCTATATGTAGAAGTCTCAAAAATATCCACCAGAAGACCTCTTGAACTGATGAACAAATTCAGCAAAGTAGCAGGATACAAGATCAACATTCATAAATTAATAGCTTTCCTGTACTTTAATAATAAATCTGCTGAAGAAGAAATCAGGAATACTATCCCATTCACAATAACCTCAAAAAAACATACCTTGGAGAAAAGATATCCTTTTTAGCAGATGGTGATAGAAAAACTCAATATCCATATGTAGAAGAATGAAACCATAACTCTATCTCTCACCCTTCACAAAAGTCAACTCAAAGATCTAGGAATTAGACCAGAAGCTCTGCAACTTAAGAAAAGAGGGTCAAAACTCCAACATATTAGCAAAGGCACCTGTTAGGTTAGCGAGGCAAATGTAGAACAAACATGGCTGCCTCTGCCGAGGCAGGCTGAAACAGCGAGCAGCGCGCATGCCCCAAACGCACCAACTTGGCCGCCACCGGCCGCATGCGCAGAGAAACACAGAACACCCAGTATGGGCGCCGCCATTCTTCCTGACTCATCCAGGAAGGACTCTGACCTCTTCCTGCCCTAAGCCCTCCCCTTCCTGACCGGGCCTTTTAAAATTTTCTGTACCCCAGAACACGTGCGCCATTCTCCTGGACACACTCTGATGGACGGGAGAGTTCAGGCCGAGAGCGTGTATTTCCAATAAAGCCTTGCCCAGCGGTTTTAATTCGCCTCCTTTTGGTCATCTGGCTTTACAACACCAGCTTCCTTAACAAGACCCTTATAGGTCAAAAAAGTAAAACCAAGAATCAAAAAGTAGTGCAGAATCAAATTAAAAATATACGCAGCAAAGGAAACAAGAATGTGAAGACAGAGCCTACAGAATGGGAGAAAATCTTTGCTAGCTACTCTTCCAATGGGGATTTAATATTCAGAATGTATAAAGAATGGGAAAAAAAAAAAAAACCTTCACATTAAAGAATTAAATACCTAGCCAATAAATGGGCAAAAGAACTAAACAGACATTTCTCAAATGAGGAAACATAAATGGTCAAGAAATATATATATATATTCAACATCCCTAGCAATCAGGGAAATGCAAATTAAAGCTACAATGAGATTTCATCTCACTCCAGTTAGAATGGCAATCATCAAGATTACAAATAATAATAAATGCTGACAATGATGTAGGGAAAAAGAGGCCCTCATATATTTTTGGTGGGACTACAATTTAGTACAACCACTTTGGAAAGCAGTATGGAGATTCCTCAAAAGACTAGGAATAGAACAATCATATGACCCAGCTGTCCCACTCCTTGATATTTACCCCAAAGAACTAAAATCAGCATACTATAGAGATACAGGCACATCAATTTTTATAGAAGCACAATTCACAATAGCCAAGTTAAGCAATTATCCCAGTTGCCCATTGGCAAATGAATGGATAAAGAAAATGTGGTATATATCACAATGGAGTTTTACTCAGCCTAAACAAAGAATAAAATTATGGCATTTGTTGGTAAAGGAATGGAATTGGATAACATTATGCTAAGTGAAATAAGTCAGACTCAAAAGCCAAGGGTTAGATATTTTCTCTCATGTGGAGCTTAAAGCAAAATAAGGGGGGAAAGGGGGGAAGGAGTGGATCTCATGAAAATAGGTGAGAGAACAGTGGAGAAGAGGAAAGGAATTGAGGAGGAAAGAGGTGATACAGGAAAAAAAAAGTACTGGGGAGTGAACTTGACCAAATTTTGCTATGTACATATATGAATATATCACAGTGAGTTCAACCTTTATGTAAAGCATCCATTTAATATTTAAAGAAAACAATGGAAATACAAGGAAGACCAATAGATTTGAGGAAAGGGAGAAGGGGAAGGGAGGAGAAAAGAGGGAAAGTAGAAGTACCAGGGATTATAATGGAGCAAATTATATTACATACATGTATGAATATATCAAAACAAACCCAATTTATATATATAACACACTAATGAAAACATTTTTTAAAAAGGAAAGACATTTTCAGATTAGCTTATAAAGCAAAATCTACCTTCATAAGTATACAAGAGACATACCTAAAATATTGTCACTCAAAAAGGCTAAAAATAAAGTGTTTCACAAAGGCAAAGAAACAAAGAAAAGTAGTGATGACAATCCTAATGAGGAGACAAAGTCAAATTCAGATCAAGAAATAAAGAGCATTAAATTAAACAAAAAGATACCTCCAGGTTAAGAAAACATGCTTAGGGGAAAAATGGATTTGAGTTTTATTTCTCTCCTTGGTTTTGAGGTCTTAGGCAAGTTTACTGTCCTCAGCCTCAATTTCCTTACACGTGAAATGGTAATAATAAATATATCACACAGAATACTTCCATTTTCTGGGAAATGCAATCTACATTCTAACACTGGTGAAAAAAATACTGTCACCAACAGACATTTTATCATATTTGAATAAAATTCATTGTTTTTTCCTTTGGATCCTACTATGTACACATGGCTTTCTTTTTTTGTATTGTGATTTATATTAATTCCACAAACTTTTATGTAGCGACTATTGTGCTAGGAATTAAGTGCTGCCAGGGTTCTAGATGTGCACACTATGGAGGCACAATCTTACAAGATGGCCTGTTTCATATTTCCTTACTCCGAGGAGTTCTTATACTGCCCCCTATAGATTCAGAACATGATTACTTGTCTGCAAATCAGAGTGAGGTTGCCATAGTTGTTGAAATAGGCACATAGCCTATAGAACTGTCCAATGTAGAACAAGAAGGGAACACCCAGCTCGACTTTTAGATTAGACTGTCTCCCTAGATGTTGAGGAGTCAAAATTTGGAATCTTCCTCTCCTTGCAGCCACGTAAGCAAGAAACTACACATTAGAACACTAAAAAAGAGGGGAAGTGAGAAAAGGAGGGAGGGAAGAAGGAATAAAAGAAAGAAAGTAGGAAAGGAAGGGACAAGAGAGTTCGCACATACCTTGTATATATTTATAGATCTTCAAATGCCACCTGATTTGGCCTTTGAATATCACTAGGATGTACCTGTCTATGACTTCAGCTTTTGCATTATGTATTTATGTAAAACACATTTAGCCAGGAGGAGCTTTTGAAATTCTCTTTCTTATTCCATGGGGGAAATTTATAAACTTGTTCCTGCTCATACAAAGTCAGAGTTGTCTGAGATCCCTTGTACTTTATGTACTCTGAATCTAACTAGAATATGCCTCTCTTCTTTTTCCATCACGATTAACTGGGATGAAATTATCCCACCATTCTTATGTTTTATTAATGTCTTTTTTTTATGTGTTCTCATTTTGTGGTGCCATCCTTGTTTTTAAATGGATTAAGTATGATCAGTTTAATTCCAGCCATCCTGTACCTGATGATTTGACACCTACAGAATTTCCAGATGTATTTTTGGTTTGCAAAGTGAAAAGAAAATTTGAGGGCCTCAGTCCTGACTCAAAGTTGGAAGTGTTCATTGGAATGGTAAGAAAATGAAAAAAAAAACTGACATTCAAAGGTGTGAATTGTTTCCACATTGCAAGAGTTGAAGATTTGAAGATAACATTGAGCAGATAGGATACTGGATATTATAAAACCACCCAAACGAACCAATTATCTCTGCAAACATAAAACAACAATAGTAAAAATGTAGATATGCAGTATTTTGTGCTATGAGGCCTAAACAATGAGACAATATAATAATACAGCTTAAGGGATTTTTTGTTTTGTTTTTTTTACTTTGCCTATGGACTAACTTTTGTGCTTTGCATTATGATAGTGAAAATTTAATTTTTGATACTGTGAATATTATGACATGTTTTCTAAGAGTTTAGATAATGAAAATGACAATGATTACAAAATCAATGCTAACATCACCCAGATATCACCAAAAAAGGCAGATAACTGTGTTATTTTAACACTTAATGAAAGCGTGCAGGGGCTGGGATCGTGGCGCAGTGGTGGCGTGCTCGCCTCGCACGCGTGGGGCACTGGGTTCGGTCCTCAGCACCACATAAAAATAAAATAAAGGTGTTCTGTCACCTACAACTAAAAGATAAACATTTAAAAAAAAAAAGAAAAAAAGAAAAAAAGAAAGCGTGCATACAACTGGACTAGAGAAGCAAATGATCAAAATAACATATTAAAATATTATACAATATGTTAAAATATGAAACTTTACAATAACTAGATTAAATATTGTGTTAATAGCTAATATATTACTATTTAATGTTAAATATTGTAATAAAGTGATATTTAATATTAAATGTTAAATAATATTAAATATTATACAACATAAAAGAAATAATTTGAAATGAAAAGAGTAGAAGAGATATAAAAGCATATATAAAGATGAAAACACATTTTTGATGAGACAAGAAATTTTAAGTCAATAAAGTTTTTCATCTCCTCAAAATATCTTAGTGCATAATCAAAAATAGTAACCACTGAATTTTGGGCATTCATTACAAAGGAATACTCAATACTGTGTCATTCTCTATAAAACGGAATAAAAATACATTTTCAGATTCATAGTTTACACTAAAATATCTTATGTGAAAATGAAAGGAGAAATTTGAAGAGAGATATTTGTCCCTATAGTATATGGCTGATTCTTCCAGAACTTACCAACAACCAAACTTTCTACAGTGTACCAAATGATGAACTGAACTGTGGCCATAAACCAAAATTCAAACAAAACCGTAATCCCTATCTCTTTAAATACTTTGATTAGAAATATAGAATTTGAAATCATTTTCTTGATTTCTGTAAAGATTTTAATAAACTTCAGTAAATACTAACCAAAATATTGCAGATATAGTTTCCAAATACAATCTAGATTCTGCTTATCAACATGAATATTTGGTTAAGGGGGCAAATGTAAACTTTAGCATAGTTTATAGACCATTCAGTCTATAAACTACTTACTAAAGAAAATGAAAAGATGTTGTCTATTAAACGGCCTGCTTCCTGTATATAGCACTGTTATCAAGGGATGTTATTTATTCCTGTCATATTGAGAACTTCATAATGAAAATTTATCACTTTTTTATTTTCTCCAATGTGTAGAAACATTAAATGATATTTTCTACTTTATTAAAATAAAAAAAGACTTTCATGTGTCTATAAGGTGGCTCTCATTGATGTCAGTCTTAGGAAATAGATTAAAATGTTTGCCTATTATAAAAATTTTCAGAGTTTGAGGATGTAGGGGCACTCTCCAATACCTTCAACCCCCTCCCTTCCATCTTTCCCCATTCTATGCTAATAGACTGCGCTCTTGCCAAAAAGCACCCCTTTGTTTCTGACCTTTGGATCTGATTGATCCAAGAGTGTACTTAAGTTTCTACACTTTCTGGAATAAACGGTGTTTTCTGCTTCTCGCCCTGGTGTCCCTGCTTCTTGCTCCGGGTGTTTCTGCGACTCGCTGGGACAGAGCAGATTTCTACCTACACCCTGGGGCCTGGGGATATTGGCTCCGCGAATCGCCACCACCATCCAGAGAGACCCCATATCATCTTCCCCGGACCCCAACTCGTCAGGAAGGCCCCACACCCCCACACCCCCTTTAAAGTGATAGAGGAAAGAATAATATTTCAGAGTTTGAGAAAATAATAATATTTCAGAGTTTGAGGAAAGAAAAATTTTCTCCTCTATCTCAAAATAGTTTTACTAAAACTAAATTATTTGGAATCCAGTTTTGATTTCCCAAGTTCAAATTACCTCTATTAAAACCATTTTCCCAGGGCTGAGATTGTGGCTCAGTGGTAGAGTGCTTGCTTCACATGTTTGAGACACTAGGTTCAATCCTCAGCACCACATAAAAGTAAATAAATAAAGATATTATGTCCATCTACAACTAAAAAAAATTTTTAAAAACCCATTTTCCCAAAGACATTCAAATTATAATGAAAGCAAATGTGCTTTTGAATGATTAAAAAAGATGGATTTTTTAGACACAAGTAGTCTGTATTATGAATTTTTAACAAAACAAAAACAAACAAACACAAACCCAAACAAAACCCAAACAAAACAAAACCAATCCAAACAAAACCAACCAACCAACCAAACAAAAACCCGATTGGCAAACAACTCACCTATTAAAACAAGTCTATAGATACAAAGTGGTACATCTATCTATAGACAACATTTCAATGTTTTGCATTTCAGCCATTCTAATAGGTGTATAGCTATGTAATGTTATTGCTTCAATTTGTTTCCTTAAGTCAACTCATGAGCAATAGGATTCAGGCAAAAAAACCAATGAATACAGGCCAAGAGTGAATACATCATGAATACAGGCCAAGACTCTATAGTAGTCCGCAAAGTATATTCCATAAGTCACTGATTATTTAATATAATTTTTCAAATATATAATAAAATACTATTAAACATCATCTTAGGGTTCTGGGGGTAGAACACATGCTTAATATGCTCAAGACTTTGGGTTTAATCCTAGTACCAAAAAAGAAAAGGAAAGAAAAAAGAGAGAGAGAGAAACATTTAGCAGCTATTAAATGTACTGTAGGGAATAGAGGGAAGGCACTGTACGTATATTTGGAAAATGGTGATAAAGAGAAGAATATATACTCTATATACCAGCAGTGCCCCAGGATAAAATGAGGAAAACAAGAATAGGTTGCCATAGGCAGGTTGGTTAGACCAAAAGACCAATCACAGGGAAGGCACTGAGTCCAGAGTACCAGGCACTCAGAAGCACAATGGAGGCCTTCTCCATGTTACAGGGTGGCAGCAATAGCTATCAACAATACCATAAAATGGCCTGTCTGAACATGTGAGATCTTTACAAACTTCTAGAACTATTAGAAGATAGAAAAATAAAAATAATTTGAAAGAAATTTAAAGAACTTGCCTGGTTTGAGGTAGATTATAGGAAAGAAAATAGATTGCTATGAAATTGGGAGTTGTAAGCAAAAACAGGATATTAATGGTCATATGTGTTAGGTCGGTTCAGTGTGTCCAGTTAGGGGTGGCCAACTAAACACTGACCTCAGCAGTAGAGGTGCCTCCTGTCAATTAGCAGGCTTTTCCTGACTCATCCAGGAAGGACTCTGACCTTCTCTTCCTGCCTTAAGCCCTCCCCTTCCTGACCGGGCCTTTTAAAATTGTCTGTAACCTAGAACAAGTGCGCGATTCTCCCATACACACTCTGATGAACAGGAGAGTTCAGCCCGAGAGCATGTATTTCCAATAACGCCTTGCCCAGCAGTTTTAATTTGCCTCCTTTTGGTCATCTGACTTTACAATATGTCCTTATTATACAAAGGGAGATTTAACCTGGTGACATCTGGATGTCTGCATCTATGAGATCAACCTCACTAATTATACTTATTCTGATTCTTTTAGCAGTCAAGTTGCTTGTTTCTGCCCAGCTCCCTTTTCTTATGGAAACTAAAACCTTAGTTTCCCTTTGGAATCCTCTAGGCATGTAATTTAAGTAAGAATGACCCTGCCTCAGCCCAAAAGTTAAGTATGTGGCCTGGTACCAATCAATATAATGTTCTACACCCAATCACAAAGATTGATCACAGTTCACTTGACCCAAATCAGGAAAATACAGCCACATGCATTTGTTAGAACTGTTAGAAAATATAAGGTCTCCATATATTTGTCATGAATCACGTGAACAATATAAACATGCAGAGAACCAAAGACAAAATACAGGAATGCAGATCCTAGAGGTAAAGGAAAAAAATTAACAGAGCAAGATATAAAATCATTGAAAAATCTTCTCTGAATATTATCTTTAGACTTTCATCAACAGTGCCTTATGTGGAACTGTTTAAGTTTCATTTACGTTCTACTCAAGTTTTAGTTAATTTAGCTCTCACTTACATCCACTAGACTTAACACAATCCTCTATATTTAATTAATAAAGAAGTGATAAAGATTAAAGTATTGTGAATGTCTTTCAATATTGCTCTTTCTTAATGGTTTTGCTTTATATATTTTATTGCAAGATGTATAATGGTTAACAATCATAATACCTTCAATATAAAATTTAGCTATTTTAACCACAAACTCTTATCAAATATTAGATATAGAATATCTATGTATGGTATGTGTCCTTCAGTTATTTAACCTGAAATTCTATTGAATATTAACAAGAATGCCAATTTCTTTTTGTTTATATTTTAATGTTATAACTTTACTCATTCTTTTTGTATGGCAACCTTGTTAAGTCAAGTTTTAAGGAGTTTCTCTCAGATAACTCAAGACTGAGTTTGTTTTATAATGTAAACCAAGATTATATGTGTTTATAGATTACATTACTCAATTTTCAATGATTTCATGATTTTTTGTCTTATTTTCAGCATTTTGTTCTATTGTCTAGTTTCTACTAGATCATATGAAATTCTTTTTTCATAATGCTGAATTCTATTTGCTAACATTTTGTTAAGAACTTTTGCATGCATATTCAGAAGAGAGATTTTATCTGTGGTTTTCCTTTTTCATTCTGTTTCTGTCTGCTTTTGGTATCAGTGTAATAATAAATTCACAAAATGAATTGGGAAGTACTCTTTCATTTCAAGTTTCTGGAAGTGACTGTGAAGAAATGTTGGTTAATTCTTTCCACATTAGGTTGAATTCTTCAATGAAACCATTTGAATTTGGAGGTTTGTTTTTGGCAATTTATGACTTACAAATTTAATTTCCTTTATAGCTATAGGTTATTGTAAGTTATGTAATGTTGTGTTGAGTTTTGGCAGTTTTTGTTCATCAAGAAAGTGGTGACTTCGCTTTAATTGTCAAATTTTTGAGTAGAGTTGTTTGTAGTACTCTTATTTATTTATTTATTGGTGTCAGGGATTGAACTCTGGGGCCCTCAATCACTGAGCCACATCCCCAGCCCTATTTTGTATTTTATTTAGAGACAGGTTCTCACTGAGTTGCTTTAGTGCCTTGCTTTTGCTGAGGCTGTCTTTGAACTTGCTATCCTCCTGCCTCAGCCTCCTAAACAATTGGGATTATAGGCGTGCACCACTGCACCTGGCTTCTTTCATTATTTTTATGTTGACACAATATCTTGTGATTTTCCATTTTATTCCTAATATTTATAATTTGCACTTTTCTCTCTGTTTTACATTTTGCTAAAGGTTTGACAATTTCATTGACAATCAGATCTTTCATCTCTGATTTTATCTATTGTTTTTCTATTTTCACTTTTATTGATTTCAACTATGATCTGTATTATTTCCTTCTGATCACTTTACAATTATTTTGCTCTTTTATTCTTGTTATTGAGGTCTGAGACTAGATTATTATTTTGAAACTTTTCCTTTTTTTATTTTGAGACTTTTACTGTTTTTAGTGTACACATTTAATGATAGAGTTCCTCTTACAGCACTGCTGTAGTTATGTCCATAATAATTGTTACAATTTTTTCTTAATTTTTATTCTATCTCAATGTAAGTGTGATTTTCTTCGAGTCTTCCTCTTTGACTCAAGGTTTATTTAGAAGTGTCTTGTTAAGTTCCCAACTATTTAGATATATTCTAGCTCTCTCTGTTATTTTCTAGTTTAATTTTGTATGTTCAAAGAATGAAAATTTTATGATTATGTAATTTCTAAATTTGTTGAGGCCTGTGTTTGGTACAGGACATGGCTTATCTTGGTGAATATTCCATGGACACTTGTCAAGGAATATTTAGTCGATGGTTCTTTATACCTTGTTAATTTTCTGTTTATTAGTTTAGTTAATGTTGAAGAATTAAAGCCTCCAACTATAACTTTAGATTTTTTATTCCTCTATTCAGTTCTATGGGTTTTTACCTCTTATCTGGTAGATATATATTTATTTTGCTTTATACTTATTTAGATTGCTATAGCTTCATATTGAATTGACCCTTGATATCATTATATAATGTGCATCTCTCTTTTATCATTATGCAATGCCTCTCTTTGCATTCCAAAGACTACTTTATAAGTTAACAATGTAGCCATCCTGCATTGTATTGTTAAATGTTTGCATAATATATCTTTTTCATCATTTTATTTTCAACCTACCTATGGCTGAAGTGGATTTCTGATAGATAGCATCCAGTTGGTCTGGTTTAATACATTAGGATATGATGCTCTCCACCACATTATGACACAGTAAGAAGGTCCCTGCCAGATGCTGGCATCAACTTTTCAACCTCCAAAACCATAAGAAATAAATCTGTATTTTCTTTTTATAAATTACTCTGTCTTAGAAATTCTTGAAATTTTTGTAGCACACAATGGATTAAGACAGAGGATAAACCAGGCTTTGACCCTTGATGTCTACTTTCAAAACAATCCTATCAGTATTGTATAGAGCAGACATTGCTCTGTATTTGTGATAAAATATTTAGACAATTCCTTAGGCATAGTAATGACTACATTTTTCTCAATGTCTTTTTCTTAATTATTATGATCCTTTGCTATAAGGTGGCAGTAAGGAAAGGAATAGGAAGATTTCTTTATCCTACCAGTTTTCTAAGGAGTCATAAATGTGTTTTTTCAATAACATAATATGATATATGAATATTGTAGGACAGTGAGGTCTACTATCTGAAAATGGTAAGATATAGAAATTGTAAGATGTCCATTAAATCATAAATATATCAGATTTTGCAATGAACTGCATTTATAGCCTACATTTTGCTAAGTGGTCTCAATGTATAACAATTTTGAAATAGCTAGCCTCATTGAAGAATTGTGGTTTGAACAATTGCAGTAGACTTCAGATGAATCTATGAGTCTTCCATTAACTTAGTATTGAGATTTTGGACATGTTATTAAAGTTGTTTAAAATTTCAAGTTTTTTCATATAGAAATCTCAAGTAGTAATCTGTATTATTTCTATGAATGTTAGAAATAATATCTATAAAGCCTGTATAAAATTCTCCAGTACATGCACACAAAATAAAAGTGTGATTATTAAAGATGATGTAACTGCATAATTAAATGTTAATTTCTATCTATTTCTATCCTTTTATGCAAACAAATTCATGAGTAAGAAAAATAATTTGTTGGACTAAACATTTTGAGATTTAGTTTGATGTTTTGGGTAGAATGTCCTTCGGGATGTTGTCTCTGCCTTGGCATATTAGAAATTCTTGACAGTCAGCTATTAGAAAATAATTTTATAAAATGTTACTGATTTACATAGCAAAGGAATTGAGTCAAAATGGAAGAAGAGCTTAGTGGAAGAGAAAAATAAAGTGGTAAGATTTAAAACATCAAGATAAGCTATATGTAGAGAAACAGGGAACTCTGAGGACTGAATGCCAAGTGTTTACTAAATACATGTCTTAGCTACTTGTTGAGGTCTGTACGCTTGAGGAGGAAGCTCACAATTTTCTAACTTCTGCTAAAAGGTGGGTTTAGAAAAGGCTCAGAAAGTTTGCTAAACCTTTAAATGTCCATGAAGTATGTTATAGAGTCCTGATATAAGACTTTGGATCTGTTAGTATGATAGACAATAATAACTAGGATATATTTGTTTTGAATTTTCTTTTCTTAATTTTACTTTGGAAATTATCAAATAAGGTAGAATAGTAACCTTGAGTACTCATATTTTCTTTTAGCTCATCTGTTTTTATTCATAGAACCATTCATTTAACTTTCTTAAATAATTTTTAGGAAAATCTCAAATATTATTTCAACCATAAATATTTCAGTGTATATCTCTGACATGCAAAAAATCTTTTCTTAATGTAACTACAATTGTATTATCTAACCTGAAGATAGATGGTAATTTCTTATATTATCATCTATCTCTTCAGTGTTCAAGTTTCTAAAAACATAGAGAACAAAAGGAGAAAAGAACAGATGAACAAGTAGAAAACAAGTAACAAAGTAATAAATTTAAATATAAAAATATGGATAATCACATTAAGCATAAATAGTTCAAATATGTAATTGAAAAGCAGAGAATGTGTCACACCATTTGTGCAATCATACATGTGCCTAAGGTAATGATGTCCATTTCATTCCATCATCTTTCCTCTCTCCACAACATCTCCCATCCCCTTCCCCGCTTTGGCTAATCCAAAGTTCCTCTACTCTTCCCATGTGCCCTACCTTATGGATTAGCATCCACTTATCAGAGAAAACATTTGGCCTTTGATTTTTTGGGATTGGTTTACTTCACTTAGCATGATACTCTCTTACTCCATCCATTTACCTGCAAATGCCATAATTTTATTCTCTTTTATTGCTGAGTAATATTCCATTGTATATATATACCACAGTTTCTTTATCCATTCATCTATTGAAGGGCATCTAGGTTGGTTCCACAGTTTAGTTATTGTGAATTGAGCTGCTATAAAATGAAGTGGCTATATCACTGTATTATGCTATTTTTAAGTCCTTTGGGTATAGACCAAGGAGGGGGATAGCTGGGTCAAATGGTGATTTCATTCCAAGTAGGACTGCACAAATGGTGTGACTCTACTTCATGTACAACCAGAGATGTGAAAAACTGTGCCCCATTTGTGAACAATGAATGGAAGAGCATTCTGCTGCCATGTATAGCTGTTTAGAACATATTAAAAAAAGAAACTCAAGGTTTTCTAAAAAAAGAATATTACAATGCATATGTTTTATCTTTCTAATTAAGTCGGCAAAGCATCATTTAAAAAAGAAAAAGAAAAGCAGAGAATGTGGAACTAGATAAAACAACAATACCCAACTTCATGCTGCTTAGAAGAAATTCATGTTAAAAACAAAACTGCAAATATTACAAGTAAAGAATGAGTAAGATGCATCCTAATAACAATAACAAAAAATCAGTAGTATTTATATTACTTAAAAAATAGATATTAGAACAAAGAATATTACTATGGAGCAGGGCACAATCACCTGTAATCTTAGCTGCTTGGGAGGCTGAGGCATGAGTATCACAAGTTCAAGGCCAGCCTGTATAACATTGTGAAATTCTCTCTGAGGAAAAACAAACAAACAAAAAGAATATTAGTATGGATAAAAAAGGTCAGTTCTTCAAGAGGATGCAAGAATCCTAAAGGCCTTTTTGCATTGGAGCTTAAAATGAATGAAGCAAAACCTGATAGTAATGGAAAGATAAGACACATTTATCATTGTCATGGGAGATTTTAAAGTATCTCTTAATAATGAATATGAGAAAGTAAATAGAAATTCAGTAAAGATATAAAATAACAATACTAATCAGTCAACTTGTCTCAGGACATATATTGAACACTGCAACCAAAGCCAGCAGAATACATATTCAAGGACACGTGGAGGTTTTGCCAAAGTAGGCCATAAACCAAACATTAATGCATTTTAAATTGTTCTAATAATGAAAAGTATATTCTCTAATCATAATGAAATTTAGATAATATAACAAAGGATTATTTGGGAAATGACCAACTTTGCTGTAAACAAAGTTTACTTCTGAAAAATGCACAGGTGAACAAAGTCACAAGAGAAATTAGGAAGTATTTTGAACTGAATAAACGTAAAAAAAAAAAAGTAATATATCCTACATAATGTATGAGATGCAGCTAATGAAATACTGATAGAGAAATATATAGTACTAAATATATATCCTTATGTTAAATATTAATAAATAATTGTAAGAATTTAAATGAGCTAACCCTTTTAGAATTTTAAAAGAACAAAATAAACAGAAGAAACAAATACAAATAAACAGAAGAGCAGAAATTAATACAAATCAGGAAAATAATAGAGAAAATCAATGAAGTCAAAAGTGGTTTTTTGAGATCAATAAAGATAGCCATAGTGATCATGAAAAAAAATAGATTATGAATATCAAATATAATATGATATTAGTACAGTTTCAACAGATACAGAAAAGGATAATACAGGAATATTATAAACATTTTATGTCAGTATATTTGATAATTTAAGTGAAATGAGCAAATTCCTTAAACACATACATTTTGAAAGCTCACTGAAGACCTGATCATTTAACTCCACTTGTGGTGAATGTTCCTAATAGTTTTATTTTGCCCAATATTGGAAGCAACTCAAATGTCCACCAACAGATAAATGAATAAACTTTGGTATGTCAATAAAATGGAATACTACAACTCAGCAATAAAAAGAATGACATTAAAACATGCACCAACATAGTTGAATCTCAAGAAAATTTATTCTTTCTCTGTTTTATTTTAGCTTTTGTTTTGTTTTTAGTGTTACAGACTAATCTAGGGCCTTGTGTATGCTAAACTAAATAATGACACCCTTGGCACCTCAAAATAATTATTTCTCAGTGAAACAAGCAAGACAAAATGAGTGCATACTGTATTATTCAGTTTAAATAAAATTGAAGGAAAAACAAAATAATAGTGACAAAAAGCATAACAGAATCAGTCATCTGGAAAAGTGGGAAACATGGAAAGGGGCAGGAGGGAGATAATAAAAATGAAATTTTAGAGAGTGCTGGATATGTGTATTACCACAATTGTAGTCATGGTTTCGAAGATGTATATACAGTAGTTTGGATGTCAATTATGCCCCAATGAAGTTTTTAAAAATTAAATAAACAATATATTTTTATAAACTCTGTTTTACTCCTATATATTCACCCTATCTCTCCTCCCTCTGTAAAGAATTAAAGTTTGACAGCATTTGTTTAATACCTTAAATGACTGATAGTGTTCTCTAAACAACTTCTTCCACCTTCTTTTTTCACATAATTAAATAAATTGAGTCATAGCAATCCATAGATATAGTCTTCATACCTTTTATCAGTTACATAATTCTGTAGTGTGTGAATATACCATGGCTTGTTTAATTGTCCTATGTAATTATTTTTTTAGTTATTTTTAATATTTGGGTATTAGTAAAATAACAGTATTCAAGAATGGTGCAATTGGTTTTCCTGGTCATTATGTTTATACTTTTGGTGGCATATTGTTGGAACATATTTCTAGAAGTGATATTTCTGAGTGAAAAAGAAAATGCAATGTATGTTTGGTAGCATTTGCCAACTTTCCTTCATAGGGATTATGCCATTTAGCTTACTGACTACCAATATATCAACTCTTTATTTTCCCACAGTCTGACCAACAGAGTACATTATCCAATATTTGAATCTTTGATTAGCTTTAAGATGAGAAACTTTATCTTAGTTATAAGCTATTTAATTAGATAGTAATGCTAATAATTGGGTGATCTGGCAAAACTAGAGCATTCTCTGTCTCATTATTGTTATACAACAAAAACTTACTACTTCATTACTAGCCTTAAATTAGCAAATGACAGATGTGTAGGTGTTATATGCTGAATTGTGCCCCCTGTCCACCATTCATATGTTGAAGTGTCAACTCCCAGTACCTCAGAATGTAACTTAGTTTGAAAACAGGACCTTTAAAGAGGTAGTTAAGATTAAATGATGTCATGCCGGCGGGCACTAAACTCTAAACCAACATGGTTGGTGGCCTTGTCAGAGATAAAAAGACACCAGGATGTGAATGTGAATGCACTTTGTAAAGGGCATGTGAGAACAAAGAGGAAGCAGTCTTCAAGTTAAGCAAAGGGGCTTTGGAAGAATCTAAATCTGCTAACATCTTGATCTTGAACTTCCAGTTTCCTAAACACTGATAAAATAAACTTTAGTTGTTTAAATCAACTAGTCTGCTGTATTTTGCTATGACAGCCCTAGAAAATTAACACAGTAAGTTTACCATGTAGTGCATGCATACTTAAATCTTGGAGAAGCTGACCATGGTTCGAATAAAAAATTGTTAGTTACTACCAACCAACAAATGTATCATACATTTAATCAGAAAATGAAGTAAAAAAATGCCAATATTTTGACAATGAACCAGGAAACAAGATATTATGCCCCTACTATGCTAGAACTTCTTAGAAATGCACATTGTGGACTCCATTCCAGGCCAACTAATACAGAAACTTTGGTGGCACACCCTACCAAACTGTGCTTTGTCAAATCTTCCAGGTGATCCCAATACACACTCAGATTTGAAAAACATTGTTCCAGTCCACATCTACCAACTACCAGAGTAACCTATACATCTGAAACCCAGCTTGGCTTGTGTATCTCTGGCCTACTCAACACAATCCTATAAGTTGCCCATAAACAAATGAGTATCACTAAGTATAATAGGAGAAGTGGTAGAATGCTTATGGGACAGGATTTGGATCCCACAGCCTAGGTTTAAAATCCCATCTCTGAGAATTTATTCACTCTGTTTCCATAGGAAAATCACTTAACTTCCTCACCCATGGAATTTGAATAATAATACCATGCTCAAAGAATTCCTAGGAGGACAAAAATTAGTTAATATATATAAACTACTTAGAATAGGACCAGCATATAGTAAGTGGTAATACCATTAGCTACTAGTAGTAGTGCAGTATAGTATACCACACCTACTTCCTCACCCATATTCCATCCCATATTTTTTGTTCCAATAACACTGAACTACTCATGGCACCCTATATATACTTTGTCATTTATTATGCTTTTACTTATATTGTTTCTATTGTCTCAAATGCTCTGCTCATGTACTTTGTTACCTATAAATATCAATTATTACCTCCTTCAGGAAGTTTTCTCTCATGCCTCCTTTACCACTCAGCTCACACTGGACTTCAGGGTCTTGCTCTGTTTCCTGTGAATCTGCTTAACTCTGGGTTGCAGAAGCATTCAGATGCTCATAAGCCATTTCCTTCTTCTTCCTGGACTTGCAGCTGGATGGCATATGCCAGTCTTCCTTGCAGCTGGGTGCAGGGTCACTTTTGCATTTCTGGCCTTGAAGAATCTCTTCACTGTAGTTCTCCATCCTGTCTGCATGCTACACTGCAGCTTAAGCATACACATTCAGAGAAGGGCCTAAGTATACCAGTACCCAAGAAAGGATTCTGGGTACTAAATGACATGGAGGAGGACATACATCTGCCTTTTGGGAACACATATGTTGAAACTGGGTGAAATGGCTATATCACTGAGATTTGGGGACATTATCTGTTACAACTTTAGTATTACTAAAACAATTAAAATTCACATCATAGTCAAAACATAGTATTCGAATTATCTTGTTATATATCTGGACTAAATAGAAGAATGCTATAATAATCTTGAGTTCAGAAACAGTGCCATGTCTTATTTGTATCCCAAAGTAAATGACTTTATTCAATAAATGCTTGGATTCAATGAATGGTGAGCTGAAGTATGCGGCTACACAGTGATAGAATGTGTTTTAGGCTATTTACAAATGTTGCCTCATTTAATTATCACAACAATTCTCATGATATGCATCATTTTCTCTGTTTTATAATCTAGGAAGAGTATATGAGATGGCAAGTAATTTAGGCAAGGTTGACAGCCTACATATTGGAGACGAGATCTGCCTAACTCTACTCTGCCTAAAGCCTATATTACCTTCTGGAAACGTGTGTCGCAGAGCGTGTGGAGATCGGCAATTCACACTCACAACCTCATGTCTTGTCTTTTCCAGAAATACATGGCCCATATTTTGAATCTGTAGTTCTCTAATAGAGATCAAAAATCTAAGAAGTAACTTTTTCTTTCCAGGGAAACCTTATTATAATTTACTTTCCAGAACGTTTTTGGTCAGTCATAACCATCTGTTCTGATTTTTAAAAGTCTGTAAGTACATCCAGTGCCCTGGTTTGTTGTTTTTGTTTTGTTTTTAATGGGAAGGAGAAGTTGATTTTTTCTTCAAACAATGAGGTAGTACATGATTTAATCGAAAATAAAATACAAGCGACTTGTTATCTTCCAAGGAGAACTCTGCAGTCCTTTGCTTGCACACTCCTTATTAGTCTCCTTGGCAACGGGTAATCACTTGTTTCCCTTAAATAGATGAGATGCCAACAAATATGTAATAGTGGTTTGATACTTCAGCAAAGAAAAGTGCTATAATGACAGCATAATAAATCTGAACATGAAAAGTTAATAGCCACATTAGTGACAGCCTAACTATAGTGTGAGAAGCACATGGAGCCTGAATTCCCTGCTTCCGCTTCATTCTCTTTCTGATACTGAGTTCTCCCTAGAATGTCCTCCTCCCTCCCACCCGTGACATAGCCTGAAACATGTAAGGGGTAGAAACCCTTCAAAATGAAAATAGACCTGTATATCATCCGTTTTTTTTTCCCTTGTAAGAAAGAACGTTAAATTTATCTGGCTTCAGGTAAATTATTCTATAAAAATGTGAGTTCAAGTTCATCTTTAAAGACATGAATATATAACTTGAACTCATATGTTTACTGAACATATTGCATTTGAGGGGTGGATTCTCTTCAATTTATTTTCATTAAGGTCACTGATCTCTATTAGGATATTCTGTTTTCCGAGTATCACAGCTATGCCATGGAAATAAATGCACAACTCACCATGGTCCTGTCACAGTGGAGCCACGAATAGCTGAAGTGGGCTTAGAGTAATTGCCTCTGAAGATGTAACTACATACAGTAGCCCTGTCGATGCATGGGAGACTCTCTCCTCTCCTCATTGTCGCCAGGTCTATGTGGGCATTTTGCAGTGGTCTATGGACAGCCATTGCTTTCACATTCATCTTCAGAATCTCATGCTTAACAGTGGCAATAGATTTAGACCTAAATGAGATGTCAGTCACCATCTATTACATCTCCTCCCTCCTTTGTTCTTAGTTCTACTTACTCCACTTCCAGTGGCTCCTTCAAGTTATATCTTTCCTTAACATAATTCTCTAAATCAAATTCTAATCTTTTCCCTTATCAACAGCAGAACCATTTGAAAAAATGTGTTTCCTC
Source organism: Geosciurus inauris (assembly GCA_004024805.1). NCBI lineage: Eukaryota > Metazoa > Chordata > Mammalia > Rodentia > Sciuridae > Geosciurus > Geosciurus inauris. The sequence goes on along the minus strand of PVHX01003305.1, from coordinate 114,377 downwards.
TAAAGGTGTTTTAAAGAATAAAATAGTTTGGAGAATTAAAAAACCTAAATACATATTTTTATTATAATATTATAGCAATATTAGAAGGGTTAGTATCATCTGCCAAATACTTACAATTTGTCAAGCAGTGTGCTAAATTTTATGTGCATTGTTTCCATTGAGTCTTTACAATATGCAAAGCATTGTCTTGATTTTATAGGCAATTGAGGTGCCCATGGATGTTAAACATCTTATCCAGGGTCACATAAGTAGAAAGTGACAGAGTCAGTATTTTAATATACATTATCTTGTTCCCAAAGACAATGGAGAGTTGAAAGGGTCACTCAAAGCCAATGAATAATTTATTACAAAATGCAGTCATTCTTCACCTGAAATCCTTGAGAGAGTGATTAACCAACCCCTGAGTGGTTCCAGGTCCTTGCCTTCCAAGGCATCTACTCTGTTATTAATAAAAAAAGAAAGAACAGCTACTGTTTATGTAATGCTTGCAATATGCCAGATATATTCCCCAGCCCAAAATATGACCAGTGGTTATAATCAAGGGCTCTGGAGTCAGACAGCCTAAACTTGGATCCTTACTCCACCTTTATGAGACCTTGCACCTGTATGCTATAGTACACCTGTTTTCTCATTTACATAGTGGGGAACCAGAACATTTCCTAAAATATGGGGTGACTGGGAGAATTACATGAGATAATACACACAACTCCTATGACTGTGAGTGCCCATAAGAAGTATTCAATAAGTGCCACCCCACCCACATTATTAGCTGTATTTTATTGTATGCAAGGCAATAAACATTGCCATTTACATGTATTCCTTGAGCTATTACTTTTGGTGATGTTTTTGAGTCATGCACTATGGGGATCTTTATTTTACAAATATGAAACATGAGGCACATAGACTTTATGTGATTTTCTTAAGGACAAAAAGGAGTAGTGACTGAACCAGCTTCCTCACCAGGCATCTGTCCCCAAAGTGGGACTTCTCCACAGACATTTTATATGGACTCTATTGTTGGACAACATTGATGATTAGAAACTCTGCCTATAAAGCTCTAGTTCCTTGATCTTAGTTGTAGTTGTTAATAGTTTACACACTTCACTGACCATAAAAATTTTTTCTTTCTTCCCATCTAATGCTCCACATCCTTCCACATCCATCACCATCCTGACATCCCCTTACTTCACTACCTTTCCATCATAAATAATTTGTTAAAGGTATTTAGGGAAAATATACAAAACAAATATATGTAACCTAAAACAAGAAAATATACATTTCTTCAGGCATTTGACCAAAAGTGGGTCTTAAATTTAATAAATACAGATATACTTAAAGAGCAAAAGATTGTTTTATGATGGAAAATAACAATAATTAAAAGGCAACACATTGAACCTGGGAATTATCTGAGAAGAGTCATTTCTGTATCCTTCTCGGCCTCTAGAGGACGAGACATATGTGCTTATATTTCATTCCATGCCAGAGGAGATGGCAACTAAGGGTACCACACAATCATAACACATTGAGACTGCCTTCCAGGGATCAGAGACTTTAGAGAAGGTGCAAGTCTGCAAAATTGTATCATAGCAACATGCACATTTTTAATAAATAAATTGTTCTCCAAATAACTTTATTCACTGAGGAGAGATTTCAGGTTCTTGTCTCAGACTGAATAGCACTCGATGTTCTGTTCTTCCTGTGTTGAATCTAAAAACCACACACAATTGGTAAATTATTATCACAAGTGGAAAATGCTTTGCTTTTCAGAAGATGGTGAAACATTGTTTTTCAGATTTCTCCAGAGTTATTAAAGAAGCAATGTCAGTGCAAGAGCTTGATTTAAAAGAATGAAAGTTGGTTGGATATCACTTCTGAATCCCCTGCTAGAATACCAATTTGGCAAAGGAAATGTTCTGATTTCATTCCCAGTCAACTCATAGCCTAAGTGTTCTTAAGGATCTTGCAGTTAAATGGGAGAGGGATGATGGTGGAGGAAGAGAACAAAAATTCGGTATGGGAGAGAGCATTAAATACATTTTACATGCATAATTACATGAGGAATCATGGAATTGAACCAATAAAATCAGGCTAAGTTCCAAGCAATCATTTTGGAATACTTAAAGTCTCCAAGTTCACTCACCCCTTGTCCAATCCACATCTGTTCCCCAGGGTCTTTGATGAATGGATCAAATATAGGTGGAAGATTCCTTCCCAGATCAATGTCTCTGTCTACCTGAAAAATACTTACCCAGCCACTCCAGACAAGAACTTCATACCTCAGAAACATCATGGTTCCTGTGAGACTCAAGACAATATTCATCACTCTCTGACCTCCTCCCTTCTCCTTTTCCACAGAGAAGTTAGGGTCTCCATTTTTTTCTTCTCATAACACATTGTACGTCTCTGTAGCACAATCCACATTTACCTGTTCTCATATGCATTTACCTTCTAAAGTGTGAGTTTCTTAAGATATGCTATAAGATTTTTTTTAAAACCCCAATTTTCTACCAAAGTACTGTTTCGATAAATGTGTACTGGGTGGGTGGCTAGCTGACTAGATAAATATTTTTTGATTGGCGCATTATACTTGTACATAATGGTGGGATTCATTGTTATTTATCCATACATTCACACAACATAACAATATAATTTAGCCAATATCATTCCCCAATATTTCCCCTTTGCTTCCCTTGAGACTCTCCCTGCTGGTCTCTTTCCTTTATCCTGCTAATCTCCCTTCCAATTTCATGAGATATCTCTTCACATTCTTTTTTCCTTTTTCCTCACTAGCTTTAATGTATGAGAAAGAACATATGACCCTTGAATTTCTCTAAGTGGCTTACTTAATGTAACACTATGTTCTCAAGTTCCACCCACTTTCCTGAAAATTGCATAATTTCTTTCTTCTTTAGGACTAAATAAAATTCCATTGTGTATACATACCACATTATCTTTATCCATTCATTCATTCATGGACACTTAGTCTGGTTCTATAATTTGGGTATTATGGATTGTGCTGCTATAAACATGGTTATGCCTGTATTGCTATAGTATGCTGATGTTAATATTTTTTAGGATAAATACCGAGAAGTGGTATAGCTGGGTCAGATGGTGGTTCCGTGCCTAGTCCTTTGAGGAAATTCATACTGATTTTCATAGTGCTTGCACAAATTTATAATCCCACCAAAGTGTAAGTGTATTCCATTTTCTCCAAATCCTCTCTAGCATTTGTCATTGTATTCTTGATGTTGTCATTCTAAATGAAGTGAGATGAAATCTCAGTGTGATTTTGATTAGCATTTCCCTAATTTCTAATGATCTCCAACAATTTTTTCATATATTTCTTGGCCATTTGTATTTATTTTCTTGGGAAATGCCTGTATAGTTCATTTGCCCATTTATTGAGTTGCTTTTTGGGTATTATTTGAGTTCTTTACATATTCTAGGTATTAATCCTCTGTCAGAAGAGTAGCTAGCAAAGATTTTCTCCCATTCTGGAGGTTATTTTTTCACATTCTTAATTGTTTCCTTTGCTGTGTGGAAGGTTTTTAATCTGATGCCATCCCATTTGTTAATTCTTAGCTTTATTTCCTGAGCTTTAGGGGTCCTATTGAGAAAGAGTTGTTGCTTATACCTATGTGTTGAAGTGTTGACTCTGTTTTCTTCTGGGAGTTGCATAGTGTCTGGTCTAATTTCTAGGTCTTTGATCAATTTTGAGTTGACTTTTGTGCAGGATGAGAAAATGATCTAGTCTCATTCTTCTATGTATAGATAACCAGTTTTCTCAGAACCATTTGTTTAAAAGGCTGCCTTTTCTCCAGTGTATGCTTTTGACACCTTTGTCAAGGATCAGATGACTATACCTGTATGAGTTTGTGTCTGTGTCTTTTACTCTGTTCCATTGGTCCATGTGTCTGTTTTTATGCCAGTACCAAACAGTTTTCGTCTCTATGGTTCTATAGAATAATTTGAAGTCAGGTTTTTTGTTGCCTCTAGCATTGATTGTTTTTTGGTGTAGAAGTGCTTTGGCTATTCTACCTCTTTTCTCCTTCCCAGCGAATTTTAGGACTGTTTTTTCCTGCTTCTGTGAGGAATGTCATTAGTATTTTAAAGGGGATTGCCTCGAATGTGTATATTTCTTTAGGTAATATGGCCATTTTGACAATATTAATTCTGCCTATTCAAGAACATGGGAGGTCTTTCCATCTTCTGAGGTCTTCTTCATTTTGTCTTTTTAACACTGTATAGTTTTCATTGTAGAGGTCTTTCAACTTCTTGGTTAGATTTATTCCTAGGGATTTGTTTGCTTATTTGTTTGAGGTTTTTGAGAATGGGATTGTTTTCATGATTTCCTTCTCAGCAGAAAAAAAATTCTTAACATTGGATATATAGAGCAGTTATTGATCTTTGTATATTGATTTTGTAACCTACTTGGCTGAATTTATTTATTAGCAATAGCAGTTTTCTGGTGGAACTTTTTAGATTATCTAAGCATAGAATCCTATCATCTACAAGTAATGATAATTTGACTACTTCCTTTCCTAATTGTATTTCTTTCATTTCCTGCTATTGCCTAATTGCTCTGGCTACAATTTCTAGTACTATATTGAATAGGAGTGGTAAAGGTGGACATCTTTGTCTTCTAGATTTTAAAGAAAATACTTTCTAGTTTTTCTCCATTCACTATGATGTTGATTTGGGTTTGTCATATATATTCTTTATGATGTTGAGGTAAGTTCCTTCTAACCCTAGTTCCTCTGGTATTTTTATCACAAATGGGTACTAAATTTTGTCAAAGACTTTCTCTACTTCTATTAAGATGGCTGTGTGATTTTTGTCATTAATTCTATTTCGGTAGTGAATTACAAGTATTGATTTGCATATGTCAAATCATCCTTGCATCCCAGGGATAAAACTTATTTGAGCATGATGTACAATGTTCTTAATGTGTTATTAATATTATTTGCTAATATGTTGTTAAAGATTTTTGCATCTAATTTCATCAGGGATAGTGGTCTGTAGATTTCTTTTTTTGATGTGTCCTTATCTAGTACAAGATTAATACGGGTTTATAGAATGAATTTGGAAGTCTTTCATCCCTTTCTATTTCATGGGATAATTTGAGAAGCATTGGCATTAGCTTTAAAGTTCTGGTTGAATTCAGCTGAGAATCCATCTAGTCCTGAACTTTCTTTGTTGGAATACTTTTATTACTGCTTCTCATTGTTAGTTATTGATCTGTTTAGGTTTTCTATGTGCTCTTGATTAAATTTTGGCAAGTTATATATGTACAGAAACATAGCCATTTCTTCTAGGTTTTTCAATTTGTTGGAGTATAATTTTTGAAAATAGTCCCAAATAATCCTCTAGATTTCTATGATGTCTGTGGTGGTTTCTCCTTTTACATTTCAATTTTTTTATAACTTTAATTATTTTTGTATATGGTGCTAAGGATCAAACCCAGTTCCTCACATGTGCTGGACAAGTGCTCTACCATTGGGCCACAACCCAAGTTCCTTCTTTTTCATTTCTAATTTTACTAATTTGGGTCTTTTTTACTTTTATTTTTGTTAGTTTGGCTAAGGGTTTATCCTTATTTACCTTTTTAAAGAAAAAATCCTTCATGTCATTGATCCGTTTATATCATTTTTTATTCTCAATTTCATTGATTTCAGATCTGATCTTAATTATTTCCTTCCTTCTACTAATTTTGAAATATGTTTGTTCTTGTTTTTTAAGGGCCTTGAGATGTATCATTAGGTTTTTTTTATTTGAGATCTTTTGGATTTTCAAATATAGGCTCTCATAGTGATAAACTTTCCTCTTAGAACTGCCTTCATAGTGTCTCAGAGTTGTATGAGTTCATAATTGTATGAGTGCTGGTATGTTATATCAGTATTCTCATTTGATTCTAAGAATTTTAAAATTTCTTCCCTAACTTCTTCAATCACCCATTCATCATTCAAAATTGTATTGTTCAATCTCCATGTGTTCATATAGCTTCTGTGATTTGTTTTGGTGCTTCTATTTTCATTCCATTATGATTAGTAAGATGCAAGGAATTATATTGATTTTTTGTATATGCTAGAAGTTGCTATGTGCCCTAAAATATGGTCTCTTCTGAAAATAGATCCATGGGCACCTGAGAAGAAAGTGAACTCAGCTATTATTAGATGTTATCTTCTATAGTTATCTGTTAAGTCCATTTGGTTTATAATTATTTTTTCTTAAGGTTTGAAGAGTCTTTACTGATTTTATATATAGATGACCTATCTATTGGTGAGAGAGATGTGTTGAAATCACCCAGTATTATTGTAATGGGGTATATGTAAGTCTTTAATTGGAGTAGTGTCTGTTTTATGTAATTAGATTATCAATGTTTGGGTCCTAAATATTTGATCTCAATATATATTCTTGTTGGATTATTCTCTTTACCAGAAAGAAGTGACCTGCTTTGCCTCTTCTGATTATTTTTTGCTTGAAGTATGCTTTGTCTGCTTTTTTTAGGGCTTCAAAACATTTGCATGGTATATCAATTCTAATCCTTTCAATTTCAGCCTGTGTCTCTCTATGCCTGTAAGATGAGTCTCCTTCAAACAACATAAGTTGGATCTTATTGTTTAATTCATTCTGCTAAACTGTATCTTTTAATTGGAGAGTTGAGTGCATTTACATTCAATGTTATTAGAGAGATTTATTAATACCTATCATTTTGATTTATTCCTGATGCTTAACAGTTCTAAAACACAATAAAATTGCAGTTTACTAATAGAAAAGAAAATGGGATAGGTGGCACAGGAATTTTTAAAATGTTTCAGATGTGAGCAGAGAGGAAATAGTAGAGGTATAGCAAATTATAGCTATAAAAAAAGAAGAGAAAAATAAATTAAAAATCTAAGTTAGCAAAAAGATAAAGAGCAAACAATTTAGCTATTAAATAGGGAAGAAGCCGGGCGCGGTGGCTCATGCTTGTAATCCCAGAACTTTGGGAGGCTGAGACAGGAGAATCGCGAGTTCAAAACCAGCCTCAGCAATGGTGAGGTGCTAAGCACCTCAGTGAGACCCTGTCTCTACATAAAAACACAAAATAGGGCTGGGGATGTGGCTCAGTGGTTGAGTACCCTTGAGTTCAATCCCTGGTGCCAAAAAAAAAAAAAAAAAATAGACGGGGAAGAAAGGAGAGAAACAAGAGAAACAAATTTTTTAAAAAAAACATACAAAATAAACAAAAAACCTAACCCTCAAAAGATAGGACAAAGAAAAATAACACTATTAAAAAGTGCTTAAAATGAGAAAAAAGGAAAAAAATTGTATTCATATATGTCTCTCTCTCTATATTTATCTATATAGCAATTAGTCAATCAGCTCAACAAGAACACCAATAAATAAGTACATAAATAAATAAGAGGAAAAATGATCCTCAATGAAAAATGAAAGCATTGTCTCAACTGAAAGAGTAAAAACTGTTGACAAGGATGAATGATCATTGCCTATGCCTTATGTTCTTTCTGTTTCTTGTTGGGCTATGTACTGAGAGAAAGAGAAAGAGAGAAAAAGAGAGAGTGCACAAGGCCTGGGCATTTAAAAACCCTCCCTTTTTGTGTTGTTTACAGCTGGAGTGGCCTAAAACTGAAGCTGGCTGAAATGCTTTCAAATTCCCTTCTTATCAGTATAAGGCAGAACAGAATGGAAGTACTGTCCTTTGGTGTTTTATCCAGATAGACCAAATCAATGCACTCCCAGGGTGGGGCTGCTGCAATGTTCTAAATAAGGAATTTCACAGGCTAGGGCTTAGCTCTAATGAGGCCTTAGGGACTGTGATGAGTAGCACTTACTCTGGAGACATTAGATCTACACAGATGCTGATCTCTGTTGGGAGTTTGGATCTCAGAAGATGCTGGAGAATTCTACTCTTGGGGTGGGAGAGCCATCCTTCACAGGTCTCATGCACCTCACTGCCCACAAATAGAGCCTTCCCAGGCTTAGTTTCTGAGTATATTCACACCTGTCATGTTCAATATCCTGATGCTTTTCAGCTGGTTCTGTGAGCCACCAGACTGAACAAGAAAGAAATTGCACTCCCCTCTGTGTCTCTGGCTTGAATCACCCTGGGTACAATCTTCTCTATGCCTGTTCCACTCATGTTCATCTAGTTACAACCTAGGCCACACAGTAGAAAGTTGCTGGAACAGTATGACAATATTTGCTATGATCTTCCGTGCTCCTGCCCCAGCAAGCTGCAGTGTGACCCTCTCAAGATGGCTCCCTGCCTCAGTGCTCCACTGGCCAGTTCAGAAACAGAGCACTTAGCAAACACCAGTTCACTGTGCAGCCTCTGGATCAGCTATGTTTAGGCTGCTTTTCTTTTTTATATGTTGTTCCATGACAAATGTGTCCACTGTGTTTCTCACTCTCTTTTTTATTCATCTCCTCTGCTGCAACCAGCTTGGCTCTAATGTATTCTTTATCATTCTTTGTTCAAGGCACCTGAATTTCTGAGTCTCTAATAAGAGATTTTGACTGTCTGATATTGAATTTCAGTGCATTCTCTTTCACCCACCTTGTTGAGAAGCAGTGTTCTTGTTGCTGGAATCCTGAGCCACAGTGCAACTTAAAATGCAAACTTCCTCTAATCAGCCATCTTGAATCTCCTCTGGATGGATGAATTAAAGAATTAGACCTGATTTTTAAAACTTCCTTATCATTACCTTTAAAGCTCACTAATTTAACATTCATTAATTAAGAAGATAATTAAATACATGGAAAGAGCAATTAATTTTGAGGCAAGAAGATACTTACTATATTACTGTTTATTTAGTCTTTCCCTATTAACTTAGACCATAAGCTATCTCTTTTATATGCTGTGTCTAATAAAGCTTACCTCAAGGCAATTCATAAAATTAAATAAGATTATGTATATAAATGGTCCAGTAAATTAAGATTATGTATGCAAAATTTTGGGTCAATCATAAGGGCTCACAAAATGGTAGTTACTTTTATTTAAAAATCTTACTATGAACCTCTCTACATCTTACAATATATTCCTGTTTCTAAGTAAACATTAAATACCTCCCAGCACACACACATGCATAGATATTTCCACCTTAACACTAACTTTCAAACCAATATAAGATAGATCACATATGCATATGTACACAACCCCACACACATACACAAAATCATGGTTGCAAAATGTCTGTTATTCTTTAAAAATGCTTGTTTTGCTCTAGAACCTTTGGTTGTTTGTATAAGGCATACAGAAGAATAATGATAATAGTAATAATAATGATAATATTATATAATTATGTGCCAGGTGCTACCTGAAGCACGTCATAATATTAAGCTAATAAATTGCCCCAAGAACACTATGATGGGATGTTCACATTCACACAGCAGTATTATGCCAATTTAACAGATGAGGACATAAGCACAGGCTAATAATTGACCCAAGCTTACACAATCAGGAAATATAGCAACAGTTGGGCAAATTCATTAATGTAGCAAAAACAGAAATTTACCTCACTTTGAAATAGGTGGTTGAACAGTAGCTATTCTATATTCACAGAACAGTATATGTCCAACTCTATAAACTAAACATTGTGGAAAACAAGACTGACTGATGGGTGCATATTCTGTTAGTCTAAGGTGTGCACGGTTTAAACAGAAATCTTCAGATTCCCATTCAAGTGAATGGTGTCCTTGTATTGTTTGGATCTACTGGTATACAAAATTATACCCATGGGGGTGGCACCGAAGGAGTTATTTGAATTTGGCCTCATAATACCATGTATATGATTCATACCTCACATGGAATTCAGGGATTTTCTGGAGCATGTTAACATTTTTTTTTGGAGAGAGGTACTGGGGATTGAACTCAGGGGCACTCAATCACTGAGCCACATCCCCAGCCCTATTTTTTTTTTTTTTTTGTATTTTATTTAGAGACAGGGTCTCACTGAGTTGCTTAGTGCCTCACCATTTGCTGAGACTGGCTTTGAACTCATGATACTCCTGCCTCAGCTTCCCGAGCTGCTGGGATTACAGTCATGCACTGCAGCCTGCACATAAAAGTTTTCTTAAGACTACCTCAGCTATATGATTTTATAAACTGGTATCTAAACCCTCTCACTTTTATCCTGGCTTGTCTACGTAATGCTATGTCTACTAAATACCATGCACCAGTCCTTTATTAAAGAGCCTTACAGTCATCCCTGAAAACAAACGTGTGTGTGTGTATGTATCCATGTGTGTGTTCCATTTGTTTGTTTATCTATGGGGGAGGTATGGTATAAGTGAATATCAAATTCCAAAATAATGTATCTTCTACGTAATAGAATTCTCCACTACAGAATATGTGTGTGTGTGTGTGTGTGTGTGTGTGTTTTTCTTTGTGGAAACATCTAGTCATAGTGGTGCTAGTATTCTTGTGTTGGGTATCATGCCAAAGATGAGAAATAAAAACCATTAAAAGATACCAGAACTAGCAGCTCTTCTAAACAGTCATTTAATGTAATGCAATCGCCAAGCATTGGCAACAGGAAGTTTCCTGGACATTTTCTTTAAAGATTCTGATTCTCCAAAGGTAGTGTTCAAGGATTCACAGAACGAATTCTCCTAGGGTTTCTGATGGAAGTGACCTTGGCACAACATGTGGACAAGCCCTGCCCAAGGCCATCTTTTCTTGTTTAACAGTTAATATAATTGTTTAAATGCTTTAAAAATGTCAAGAATTATAGAAACTATCACTTGCTGCTTATGCGGTTAGTTACCCTACATCTTAAGATCTGCAGACATTCTTATGTGAGAAATTGTAAGGCAGTCCATCTCAAAACTGCCATGATTTACAAGAGCATTCTTCATTAAATGACAGAGATATTTTATTTGTCTGAACTTTTGGGATGTTAACAGGAAGGCAAATTTGGCCTTGTAATTGTTTGTACCATTCAAAGAATATTCATTTCCATCCCTGAATTTCATCTGTGTGGGTTGAAAGCCTTGCTCATAGACAGTAGGTGTAGGCAGGATGCTTTGTCCCAAAGCCCTTGGTTCTTTGATTTCTCACTTCTATTAAAGAATACATATTCAGCAGGGCTTCTCATTGCTGGTGTGTAATTGGTGACCTTCTAACATCAATCTCACCATTTTATTAAAGCAAGTACAATGCACTAATGACTAAATTTGAATAGAATGGGTATTCCAAGAGCAGTGAAGTGTTGGTAATTGAGCAGAGATTTTGCACATTGGTCTGAACATCTTCGACCACTCCAATGCAAAGGAAAAGATGGCAAATAAATAGTAAGATGTGATCTGATGTGAGCTTAGTCATCACCACTATCATCATTGTTATTATAATCACTGTCACTTTTTCCTCAACAAATTTAATTAAGAACTTCACCCTTCAGTCTATATTATGAATGATTTCTGGTTATCTATTCTTTAGCTAGATTTGATGAAATTTTGCTATTTTCTCCTTGAAACATCTAGATTGAAAATTTGCCATTGTATGGTAGAAAAAAACTTAGGCATTAAGGTTCCCAATTTAAATATTGTCACCAAAGGTCACTTACTGTTTGTATTAGGGCAACAGTTCCACCTCTGTAATCTTACTTTTGCACTTGTAATTGGGGACAGTATATTTTACTACTATTGAGAGGATGAAATAAAATGTATATATTTATCACACTGACTATGTCTTAGTTACTTTCCCCACACTTGTCCAATGTAGCATAGGGTACATTTACAACTGCATAATACAAATGATGCTGAATGGAGAGATGGGGGACAGATGGATGGACAAACAAGAAATTCAATTTATTATAACTTAAAATATTAACTACTGTTACAGAAAAAAAACCTTTTTGTTCCCTCCCTAATGGAATTATTTCTAAAAACAATGTGTTTTATTAAATACTAAGTACTATACAAAAAAAAATTTATTATTGGAAAGATCCTTACTTAGCACTTATTTCAACCTCTTTTAAAAATTTTTTTTTGTAACTGTAAATGGACAGATGCCTTTATTTTGTTTATTTTCATGTGGTGCTAAAGATAGAACCCAGTGCCTCACACATGCTAGACAAGTGCTCTGCCATTGAGCTACAGCCCCAGTCCACCTATTTCAACCTCTTCATTTAATGAACTCAGAAAAGGAAAGTCAAAAGTAAGGTGAACATACAATTTATCAATCAAACCAGGCCTTTTTTAAACTTGCAGTGAAATACTAATAGTGATATACCAGTGTAACAGGTATAAAGTAAAAGTATTCCAGGAAAACTAAGTTGACTAATCAACCCACCTAAAGATGACCCATGGCTTGCCAATGGTCACAAGAATTGAGATTATTGTCCTCTTTTTTCCGTATCTATTTTAATACCTCATCCTTTGTTTATGTAACATGTACTGTTTTATAGAATTATTGAAAATATCTAGAACTTCCCATGAAATGAACTAAAAAATATCCCTTAGCTTTCTTCCCTCACCCTGTTCTGCTCTTCTTATTCCTTTTCACCTGAGAGTACTCCATCAGTAACAAAGAACTTTCACAAGAACCCCATTTAAGCCTCTGTTTTTATAGGACATAAACTAAGAAAATGGGATTTGGTGTGGACAACAAGCAACAGAATTTTTGAGAAACAGAAGAGATCTCTAGAGACGAAGATGGTTTTCAGGGCCCTATTCTGCTCTCCTGTCACTCTAAACTGCAGTGGCAAAGGTGATATCTGTTGTGGTACTGGTTTGGCTCATGAACTATCCAAGTCCTGAGATTAAAAATATCCCTTCACTGGGAATAAAGAAAATATTGAGTGACAGTTGTCTGGGAAAGGTTAGGTAAGCCTAATGTCATAGGTTGATTTGTTTCCCCAAGAAGACATATCGAAGACCTACTTCTGCAACCTAAGAATGTGACATTATTTACAAGTAGGGTCTTTGCGAGTGTAATTACTTAACTTAATATGAGGACACACTGGAGTAGGTTGGATCCTAAATCCAACATGGTTAGTATCCTTATAAGAACAGAAGAGACAGACATGAAGAGGGAAGATGCCATGTTGTTGTGGTGCAAATCTTAAGAAGGTCATGTGTTAGGCAATGGAAGAGGTGAAATGATAATATTATGAGAGCTATAACTTCATTAGTGGGTTAATCCACTTAATGGATGAACAATTTGAATGGAATACTGATTGGTGACTGTAGGTAGATGGGCTTGGCTGGAGGAAGTAAGTCTCTGGGGTGTGCCCTTGGATGACATCTTATTCCTTGCTCCACATCTTATTCCTTGCTCCTTGTGATTCTTTGCTACCATGAGCTGAGCTGCTTTCCTCTATCATACCTTTCTACCATGATGCTATGCCTCAGCTCAGGCCCAGAGCAATAAAGTTAGATGATGATGGACTGAACCTCTGAAACTGTGATCCCCAAATCAACTTTTCCTCCTTTAAGTTGTTCTTGTCAGGTATTTTGGTCATAGCAACACAAAGCGGACCGACACAGAAAATGATGTAAAACTTATGTAGGAAGAATCCCAATGTGAAGACAAATTCAGAGACTGGAGCATGTATCTATAAGCCACAGGGGGGGCGGGGGGAGAATTGCTAGCAACTCCCAGAAGTTAGAAGAGGCTTATAAAACAAAATCTATAAGTTTGGCCTCCAGAACTGTGAGATGATGCATTTCTGTTTTTTTTTTTTTTTTTTTTTTTTAAGCCATCTGGGTTTGTCATAATTTGTCTCAGTAACCCAAGGAAACTAGTGTGCCTTAGTACACAATGTTAGAGATTTAGCATAAACTGGTTTTCTTTATAAATCTGGAGAACCATATCTATACCAAGTGTCCCTAGCAGCTGTGACTCCATTTCTCCCACCAGTCACCCAGAAAAAATCTAGAGGAAAGGAAAGCAAGGAATCAGTAACCAAAGCAGGCTTGATTTTCTGCTATCTTACATAGCATTTTGCTTCCATGAAGCCCTGTATTCGTGGCTAAATAAATCACAAACTTGCAGAGTGTATGTTTATGTAGTCTTTCCCAGTATAACTCAACCCACCTGAAATGCTCTGACACTCTTTAAAATAATTTCAATTAATGAATAAAACATGATAAACTGATAATTAGCTTTTGAAGGTGAACTCTTTAACAGGAGAGTAATTCAGTAATGTTCTAATTGTTTTCCCCAGCATCAGACCTTAGCTGACATTTGGTTTTAGCTTCAGCATAACAATTCCCAGGCTATGTTTAGAAAGACCATGGACAATTTCCTAGGGCTTGGCCAGAAATTATTCACAATGCCTGGATTACACACTTTGAAAAATGTGAAGTTGTATGTTGTTCAAGTTTCCAAATCTAGCTTTGGCAAGGGCTCCTGGCTTGGAATACTCAACAGAATCTTATGAACAGCCCTGAATTTTTATTTCTAAGCAAAACAATATGAAAGAGACTTTCGGTATTACATGATTAGCAACTTTTTTCAAAACTATAGATGCTAATATCATGTCAATGGTATTGGGTCAGTTTATTGCCCAAGCAGATGAAAAGAATAGATGGTTAGTTGGCTACAAGTAATTCTAAATTTTAAACGCTATTGCTAAATATGAACAGGGATGAAGGTTACTTCAAAAGTTAAGGAAATTCTTTTGTATGTGTTCTTTTCAAACTGATAATCTGGCAGGTTACATGTATTTGTGGGAGAGGGTCAGAAGCCCTCTCAAGAATCAAAATGTATTTAGCAAATCTATGTTTCAAAGTAGTATTATTTCTGGAATTCTCTTCGTTTGATTTAATGAAAGAATAAAGAAGATAAGGACTCATTTTCCTATGAAACATGCTTAGTGTTTCTTCTTAAAATTTAAGTTCTGTCATTAGCAGAAGCCAGACTGTCTTGCAGGGAAACTCAAAGAAAATGCCAGAATCCCTTTCTGGAATACAGATACCCATTGCCTGAACCAAATATTTTCTGGGCACCAACTCTAAGATACTCCCACATTCCAGTCATTGATTTGTCACAGGTCAAATTCTGGTGAAAGAAAACTTGACTGCGGTAAAAGTTTACAAAACATTTCTCCACGTTGAAGTTGTCTCTCCAACATGAGAATCAAAGGCATTCCAAGATGGACCAAGCAATACTTAATTGGGAGATATGGTTGAGAGATGGGGAGAACTCTGAAAACTAGGTAGCAAAACAGATGTGATGGCTGAAAACCAATAACCCATGGTGGGGTTTACAAACCAAATATTACAGGATGTGGTAGAAAGCAATGGCTGGAGCCCCTAGAGCAGATTGGAAGATTTTGTAAAACTCTGCCTTATCCAGAGGAAGCAGTCACAGTTCAACTGCCACTAATAATAATAATGTCCTAGTGGGAATGCTGTACTAGGGTTCTCAGATTTTTTTCCCCCCAGAACAAATTAGACATTCTCTCTCTCTTTCCACACACACACACACAAACACACACACACACACACACACACACACACACACACACACACACGCTATTTTTCTTTTGGGGATCTATTAAAATTTTCTATTTTCTAGCCCAGTGGGAAATTAGAATATCATCTTTACACTTCTTATCTGCACTAAAATTTTATTTCAGCAAAAGTCAGTCACAATGTTTCTAAGTTGTAAGTAAAATGATTATTCTGCCTTATACGTAGTTGAGGGGACTATAGGTCATGAAGTGGTTAGTTTAAAGATGAGAGTAGAGGGAAGAGACAATGAAACAGACATAGTCAGAACCAAATAAATACAAAATATTTTACTTTTTTTCCCTTCAAACAACACATTTTTTTCTAGATGTAGTCATTAAATGCATGTCCTGTGAGTCACTATGTCTTACTTGGCACCTGGAACAACCGTAATATATAGGTTTTCTGTATTTCTTGGAATGAGAGGATGTTCAAACAAGTGGTCTGGAACATGTAGAATATATAATTTGTTGTAATAGTCTTCAACGAGCCTTAAGACTTAAATTAAGAAGGGAAATTACTTCCCAAAATGGATATATTGCCTATGGATTATCTACAGGGTGAAGAAAATAAGCAGCTATCTTCATTTCATGAACTAAGTGAAGAATAAATACATAAATGCATCAATTTCCTGAAACTACAGGCAATGCTACATTTACCCGGACAATTTTGATATTGTCAGAGAGAGGGGATAATGGCTGAGGATGTTTCTAGAGCTGCTGAAGGAATCAGGGAGCTTTTGTAATATACAATTCATACTAATGTCTTTATTTTATTGAAACTGAAAAGTTCTTCAATAATTCCTGATAAAAATAAAGATTAGTTTGTTTACAACTGCAAATTTAGCATAGTACAGGACCACAGACAAGATAAAATGTGCTATATTTTTACATTTCTGAGTCAAAAAACTGATAGCAGCTCTATTTCATACTGGAGAAATTATTGACATGTGGGGATTTTATTACATGATATATGGGGGGAGCAGTTGACACAGAAGTAGATTTTATTACATGACTTAAAACAGAAGACCAGCATAGAACAAGTTATGTGAATTTCTCTGATTATTATCACTACTTTTGAGTTTAGCATTTTACTGGCATACAAGGGACAATTCTTTGAATTTATAATTAAAATGATTATAACAATAACATACATAATCATCATTCTTTCAGCCATCATAGTGTAGAACACACACACACACACACACACACACACACACAATTCCACCTCAAGTTTCTATGCCTACTAGGGGACATCTAGAACCTCTGATGAAAGGTTATTTGGCATGATTTGGCAAGATGTAAAGAATAAAGTAATTTATGATCAATACACAGGCTGATAAAGTGGCACAAATTTTCATCCTGAGCATTCTTGGCTTCTGGTGCTCAGTTCAAACTCCAAAATGTGCAGATGAGAATGGAACATGGAATATTATACTAAGGTGACATAGTTATAGCTGACAAATGCATCAGAATCCCATACCTGAGTAAGTCAGTTTCTTTGATCCTGCTTTGTATGTTTGTTTAGTGTTTTTTGTAAACTTAATATAGCCATGTCTACCATGCCTCTCTTCAATATTTGTGGCAATGCTCTTTCAAATATGAAGAACTATTGGTATCAGGTAAAACCTTATCAAACCTTTTGGCAAGAGGCTACTATTGGACAGAGCTCTGATTGCATTTTCTAGGTCATGAGAATATAAGGGAGGAAAAGAAACATGAAAATTTTCCTCATGAGTTGTTTCTTTGCATAGTTACAAAAATGTTGAACAAATCACAGCCTATTTTTTAAGGATATTACTCATTTTTTTTGAATGTTAATGCTAAAGTTTCCATTAAGAAGGTACATTGTCAGAAAAAAGAAAAAAACATACTGCCTTCAATTTGTAGTACTAAATTCACGTAGATTCTATTTTTATGTCTTGAGACTAAAGTCCAAATTGGCTCACGTCAATAAATAAGCAGTTATCACTCAATCCATTTGACAGGTCCTATAAGAATATTATTATGAATAACCACTTTAAAAATAACCAAACATCTAGTTTTGTAAAAGCTGAATATTTCATCATACATTAATACATACTAATATTAAATCTTCCTCTGACCACCATTGAGAGTTAGTTTAAAATTAGTTATTAAATTCTAATAAATTAAGTATTATCAGCACAAATGATTCACTACAATTAGTTGAAACTGACATGAGATACTGATAAGAAACTGTTAAAAGTAATGAAAATAACATGACTGATAAATTCCCCAAGATCAATGTTTTTACTGTATAGCTCCATTTGCATATAAATATTTTAAAAAATACCTAAATTCTTACAGGACAAAACAGAGTACCTATTATAGTTTCATATAATGTAGCTTTGGTATCAAATGGGTTTCATTTCAAACATGTGGAAATCTGAACAGTATAAATATAAACTGCATTTTATTTTTTAATTTTTTTTGGTACCGAGGATTGAACTCAGGGGTACTTGACCACTGAGCCACATCCCTAGTCCTATTTTGTGTTTTATGTAGAGACAGGGTCTCACTGAGTTGCTTTAGTGCCTCGCCATTGCTGAGGCTGGCTTTGAACTCGCGATCCTCCTGTCTCAGTTTCCCAAAGTGCTGGGATTACAGGCATGCGCCACCGCACTCTGCTTAAATATAAATTGCATTTTAAAACAATCTTATTCAAATTTATACAAATAAAATTTTGATTTTGCACCTAATTTAACTAACAAATGACTTGCTTCCATGAAGTTTAGTTTAGTTTGTTTTTTAGTAGATCTCTGTCAAGTGATTGATTATTATCCTTATTTATTCAAAAGAGAATCATGAGCTCTGTTGCCTCAGATAATTTGTGGTGAAACCAGCAACTGTGTTCACTGTTCTGTGATGTTCAATCTTGTGCCCAGATCCCTTGGCCACCATGGTTTCCGTCACTATCCAACACTTCCACATATTTTTCTGTTATCATTTTTTAAACCAGATGTCATCTCAAGAAACTCTTCCTATTTGACAAAAGTGATACTTTCCAGAATCTCAAGAACTTAATTTCTTTTCTGTTTTTAGTAATTTTAGCTCAAAGTTAGAATAGACACAAAGCAATTCATGAGGGGTCTTTACCCAATATTAGCCTTTCCCAACCCCGGTGTCCTACACTGAGATTACACGATAGAATATTTTAGGTTAGGTTGACAAATACTCAATAAAACCCACTTGTTGTTTTGGTTAATAAAATTCCATATATTCTTATTATGGCTTCAAAAATCCATAACATTTTGTCAACACAAAAATCCATAGCATTTGTGTTGAACAATCCTACATCTGACTTTTAAAACAAAATGTTTTCTCCCATAAATGTACTCTGAGTCTCTGATAATCCCCCTTTGCTAATTTTCTTTAGTCCTATTTAACATGTTCTGCACACTATGAGGAACTGAAGATTTGATAAGGATTCAGTTTCCACAAACTCTGTAGCTCGTGTGAGACAGTACAATTACATTTTCCAACTCAAACTGCTAGCATAATAATCTTGTCAGAGAACATAGTACCTTGACATTGTATCTACTTTTAACACCTCTCACACCCTAAAATGATTAAGATTCCAAATATGAAATTAAACTCTCTTCTTAGTGTGAAACCAATCTAATCATTGAAAACAATTTGTCATAACTGAAAAAATAACAGATATAAAAGACACTGAGTCATATGTGTGTATATGTATGTGCATTAACTTTAGATTTGGTGGCTAAATTTATTTTTATTTCTACTTCCTTGTTCACAAATTACTGTAGTCCTACTCTTTGGAAATTTTCTTTACAACTGACCTTTCATTCATAAAATGAATGTGACCTCATTCTATATAGTTTCAGTAAACCTGATCACATTCTAAGATACTCAACTCAATCATATACATTAAGGATCAAATTTGACTTCAAATATGTTTGTCAGCTTCTAGGGTCAATTCAACCACTTAAGAAGAATGAGTTTCCATCACTGAGAAGGAGAATAAAAGCCCTGCAACTGGGAGGTAATTCTCAGTTCTTTCACATCTGTGCACTGATGACCCCTTCGAGGAATTCTTTAAACTCTGTCACCCTTCATGACCTTCTAATCCAGGAGTACATGAAGGTTTTCCCAGTGTAGAACCTTCTTCCCATATCTATTCATCATTCTGGTGAGCTATAAATCCATTCCAGGAAGAACAACCTTGTAGGCCACCTGAGAATGATTTATCCACATACCTATCTTTCTTTGTAAGCCTGAAACCACTCTCAGAACTAGCAAGTAGGCAATGGAGACCTGCCACTAAATGATCCATCTCACTTCCTGACAGAAGCCTGTCTAGTTATTCAAGCATACCACACCAACACCAGGAGAAACACCCCAGAAATAAATCTCCCCATTTAACAAAAACCAATAGCAATTATTAGGTAAAATATTCCCTCTCAGGACTCAGTTCAAATAATTCTTGCGACAATGATGGATTTTATACCTGATATTTTCCCCCTGTGGAATAAATGGTCTTAATAAGGTGGCCATTAGCCTAAATACATGCACACTCAGGGGAGAATTAGTTATGGTTCAGATGGGACCTATTTCTTCTAATGAGAGAGAGTGCAAGAAAAGTTATAGGATGAGGCATAACAGCCCATTGCTTCCTTCCACACCACACTGCTGGCTTCTGACTGGTCTTATCAGGATCGGTTTTGCTCTGAATTAATTAATCCAGACTGGGAAAAAAACAGGCAGAACATTTTACATGACTTTGGCATAAATTCAACAGTAACAAGTGAATACTGAGTGAATTAGCAACTCCTCCAATATTAATTGGTGAAATCTATATCTGATTGAGATGAATGATCCACTTTGTACAGCCAGGATAGAAAGGAATACAAAACCATTCTCTGGATACATGAAAGTATTTGAGTAGCTGTTTTGTTACTTCCAGAACAGTTTTATTCCTGAGATGATGAGAGAAATGGTCTTTTAGTGCCAAAACATTCAATCAGCTCAGCCTTTAGTCCCTTTCACCCATTTTATTCCTGATGAAGAAATTATGAGCAAGGCATTCACTGACCATTTCAACTTACCTGGCTGGTCAGAAATAAAGGTTGCAGTAGACTGACTTCTTCAAGTCTCACTGCTTTCCCTTTCATGCCACTTCATGCTGCTTTCTTGTGTAGTTACTTTTACAATGCCATCTGTACTAATGGACAGAAAGGTAGTTACACATCAATTTATTTTCTAAGGAAGAGGCTTACTTACAATTCATTTTCTAAGGACGACTACTTACTTTAATCATCTTTTAGACTTCTGATCTGACGTCAGAAATGTTGAACTTTGACATGGGTACAGAGACAAAGACTCTAAGAATTTAATCATAAGTGAAATGAATGCCCATGTCTACTATGTGTTAGTCCTGTGCCTTAGAAACCTGTAGGAACATACACAAAATATACTTTTTCTCTTTAAAATTTCATTGCCTTTTAATCCTTAATACTGTATTTCCTGTTTTTTAAATTCCCAAATGCGTATAAATACTCCTTCTTAAATAGCTCCTTGTCGACGAAATTATATCTCTGATAATGGCAGTGAACTACTGCAATAGTGAGGGGGAGCCTCATTGTACCTAAAGATAGCAATCCTTTCAGATGAAGCAGTGGTAATATAACTTGCCAAAAGCCAACTGTGTTTGCTTATGACTAAAAACTACTCTTCAAAGTTTAGAACGAGTGAGAGGTGCAATTTGTCATGTGTAATCACCTGTTTTCTCAGAAGAGAAATACAGTACTTCCCCCAACAACTGTTTCCCATTTGTCTGGATGAAGTGCAACAATGCTTTTTCCAGCAGCATTTGGCTCTTGCAATGCATTTATATTTGTTTCAAATTAAATCAAAGATGCTTACTCAATCACCTTCCTTGCCACGGGGGTGATGCATGGGAAAGGTTATAACCATAGAGTCAGACCACCTTTGGGGATGTTCACAGCACCAGTGCCGACCAATCTGAATTGTCGATTTTTATTCATGAAAAATACTTCTTAATTAGGAAAAAGATACAGCTCTACAATAGTGTGAACTATAATAGATGTTGATCTGGTGTTGATAAATACGTGGGGGAGGGGAAAACAATTCACAGAGAATCCGCTGTAAGTTCTATGTTTAGGCTTCATCCTTTATTAGGTAGTGAATAAAAGACAACTGATGCTTACAACTCCAATTTAAGAGACCATTTAAACAAAAATGGTTCCATGGCGAAGAGAGGCAGAAGGGATCCAGGTATTTCTGAGTTTTCTCATATGGCTGATGGAGAAATATATGGCTGATTTGTTTGTTCCCAGCAAATCATTGAAGTTAGTGACACTCGATAACCCAGGACTCTGTGTATCCCACAGGCCCTGACTTCTACTGGACTGGCTCATTCACTTTGGTGAAAATGGGGAAGAACAGCAAAAGCACGTTGTAGTAAGATGGCACTGATGAACATTAAACTCTCCAACAGAAAGAGAGGCCTTATCAGATATAAAGATAGTTGGATCGAGATTCAGCATCACTTATGAGAAAGACCAAAATATTCCACAGAGCAGAGAAAGGAGACCAAAGTCCAGGACGGTTAGAAGCAGGTCACATGGGGTAGACACAGAGCCCAAAGTAACAAACTCTTGAATAACTAACTGTTCACCAGGCTGAATTAGCAGGGTCTGTAGGCAAAACAAACACTTGCTATAAAAACTAGAGTAGAGATATTGGTATATGTGAAATCACCAGATACTTTCAAAAACAAATTAAAATGCTATTCAATATGTTTAACCAGAGAGGCATGGCTTGAAATTCTCTTTACTAGAAGACTGATGGAGTACATTTTCTTATTCCCTGCCCTTTCTTCCTTTTTTTTTTTTTTTTTTTGGTCATTTAACAAAATAATATAAAACAACAGCTTTAAAGATACATTTATATGACAAATTTCTATAGCTAGATGATGATGTACTTCAAAGACCATGTTTAATGTTGAGCACCACGCACACTATGGATGTTTCTTAAATATAAAATGACAAATGCTAAATACCTATCTCTCCAATGGTTTCAGTTGATTCTTTATATCTCTCTCTAAAGATTACTAGTTTAGGTAAGAGCAGTTTGAAGAAGGCCACACCCAGCCCTTCCCTATATTTTTAAATAGCCTTTACAAAACCTTTTCAAAAATAGTTTTTTTTTTCCTCTAAACCTATCACATAGGATTGATTTGTACATGTTTTGTCCTGGCTCTAAAATTGAGTGCCATCATTCTTCTCAATGCAACAGACTGGCTGCATCAAATCCCACCATATTGATAGGTATATGACAGCTTTCTATGGGAAAAAGCAAATAGCCTTTATCACAAATTAAAGGCACAGCTATTTTACGCCATTTGTTACCAACTTAATGATAACATGTAACACTGAATGGTTATAGAATTATTTTATATAGATTCTTTTTATAAGTTATTCTCTTAATCTTTCTAACATATATACAATATACATATATTTATATATACCCCTGATAAATCTTGTTTTAAAGGTAAAACATCAACTTCTTTTAGCTTTATGGTGAATCTCAAAGGCTGTCAAAATTTCACAACTCCATTGGAGAAATGATGGTCTAGTGGACCTTACCAGTATTTTTTAACATTACATCATCATTGTGCAATTAACTCAGATTCATTTTTACTGTTGTTACTAACATTTAAATATATATTAGTTTATATCATGTCAGTAGGAAACCTAAAAAGCAAAAATAAACCCATGACAATAGCTAATGCTTAATTCTACCATCAATACTTAAAGCAAAGAAATCTTTGAGACAAGCCTACTGGTATGATATAAAGGGGATATTGCAGAGATGCAATATTCTGTTTTTATCAGATATGCCCTAACATGAAAGACTTAGAATTATTATCTGAGGTTGAGATTGCTCCTTATACTTGAAACAAAATAGTTGTACTGATTTCTTTTGAAACACCCATGATACATGGGTTCATCTGTGTTCAGATGAAGACTCATTATAAATGCTTCCCTGTATCCAGCAATACCTCTTCAAGGTGGGGAATTAGTGTTTGGTAAGAAATTATCTTTATAAATGCCTTTTCCACCTCTAAGCATAGCCCTGTTCTAACTCCAAGCCAGAGAGGTGTGGGGAGAATGCTAACCAGAAAGGCCCCTTTGACACCATCTGGTGTTTATTGTTTTACTGCTTACTGGTATGAAACAGTTGTTTGTTCTACCTTTTGCAATTCTTTAAAACCTAATGGCATAGATTGAGACACAGCACTATTGTTTTACAAGACATCTACTGTATCTACTTTTGTTGGGATAAATACCCAGTAACTGCTGTCATAGCAAGAGGACCAGCATGGGGTACTACTATTCACAGTGTTGCTTTTGTTTTTTATGGTTTTTTTTTTTCTTTTTTCATATTAGTTTAATCTACAGAGTAAATTATTATATATACATTGGAACCAGTTAATGCCCTTAGACAATGTATAGTTGTTTCGTAAAGCAGAAAAGACAATGCAGGGGAAATGGGTGCCCAAAAGCACAGTCACAGAGGCTTCATAAGTTCTAGATACCACTACGAATCAATGCTGGAGATCACTTCTAAAACAATCAATGTTCAAGAGGAATGCTTTAATTTGGAGAAAATACCACACCCCTCCCTCCCCCCAAACCCCTCCCGCCCTTTTTTTTTTTTTTTAAATAATCTTTTCATTTCACTATCAAAAGTCCTGGCTCTTCAGATATACTTTAAACTATAAATAAACACTGCATAGTTCTCTTTTGTTTTGCTTTTTTTTTTTTTTTTTTTTTTTTTTTTTTTTTTTTTTTTTGAAAAATTATTGCAGTACAATGACTCCTGTTTGGAATTCAGTAGGGAGCAAACAGCACAGGAGTGTGGGCGGTCCGAATGGGTCCTGGGGCTGGCCGCAGAAGCGCTGGAGGGAGCGCAGAGGTCTGGAACAGCGTGGCCGCTGGAGTAGTTCGAAGACTGAAGGGAGAATTCACCGCCACAGCTGCAGCGGCTGCAGCAGCTGCCAGTGGGTTAGGTAGAATTCGAGGAGCCAATGGCTTTGAAGGTTCTTTTGAAAATACTAATTTTACCTGCAAGGAAGAGAGAAAAGGACAAGAACAAAATTTCAGGAGTCTGTTCTTAGCATCCAAAATGGTAGGCAGCTTTAAAAACAATACTGAACAAATATAAAGATGAACTTACATTTGTGAATTGACAATAAAAGAAATGGAAAGTGTAGAATACTTTCCCTTAGGAAGAGACTAGAGATAGCTGAAACTAGCCAGCCAGGGATGTTCAAGAGTCACCCAGAAAAGTATTCAGGAACCTTGTTTTCAGTATTCAGGGGAAAGTATTCATTTTGAGAAAAAAAAATAGAAAAATTTAGGCCACCCTTTTCACACATAAACTATCAAGGAATGGACATTTTAAAGAATCATTGCTGCTGTCAGTGCTACTAGACTATCCAAGCGTGCATGTAAACCAGGTGGCATAGGGAATGAGGTTCCTGTTGGATGAGGTACTATTCACGTGAAATAAAAATAACAAAATTTTACCTTCAATAAAGAATTAGTAAACTTACCTTCCACAAATTTTGACTCCCCTGCCCCACCCCTTGTCTTCTTTGCTGTGTGTGTGAAAATGGTCACCACATTCTCTTAATTTTTTTTTTTTTTTTTTGGTACCGGGGATTGAACCCAGGGGTTCTTGACCTCTGAGCCACATCCCCATCCCTATTTTGTGTTTTATGTAGAGACAGGGTCTCATGGAGTTGCTTAGCACCTCGCCTTTGCTGAGGCTGGCTTTGAACTTATGATTCTCCTGTCTCAGCTTCCCAAAGTGCTGGGATTATAGGCATGCACCACCGCGCCTGGCTTCAGTCTTATTCTACACAGCCAGTTCATCCTGTGACAAGTAACATCAGAAAGATACCTGTTTTCATTTGACAGAATGTTCCCACTTACAGAAACAGTAACACAGTAATGGTTAAGAAGGAGGGTTTAGATTCTAATAGTAACATGATTTTGACTACTCTGTGTAAGAATCATTCTGTCGCCTGTCATAGCTGCCATCTGTGCTGGCTGAAGATGGCACTGAAGGTTGTGACTAGCAGTCCTGAAATACCAACTCTGCACAGAATTCAGTCTCCTAAGGCAGCTAAAATTGTTTCTGCACAAAAGAGTAAAGTGACTTCATTCGTATAAAATGAGCAATCCTACTACATTCTTTAGGTCAATCCATAGTGAGGTAGTTTATAATAGCCTACAATGTCAGAAGATTTCACCTTTAAACCCCTACCAAACAATCCAGGTCAGGGCATTACCATGTTTTCTAATCTAAAAAGTATTCTTGGAGTAATAGGGAGAGGGCATTTCCCAGGATACATTTCCCCAGACTTTTTATAGTGTCCTTGGATGAATAATAAAATGAAGTCATACCCTTGAAATTGTGTTTTAAAAATCGAAAATTACTGAGACTATCAATACCAAGGCTTTCTCTCTTGAACATGTTAAAAAGAAGATTTAATAATTTGTTTTTCCATAAGCTTTTTTCCTAAAAGTATTCACTAACACCAGGATGACGTGTCATAGGACTACTCACTGGAGTCCAAAGAGTCTGGCTTTGATCCCTTTCCTGTGCTCTAAGATAAACCTGAGCTCAACACAAATAGAATCCTGAGCTGTGGCTAAAGGTGGCAAAATCCTAAAACAAACCATGAGACCAATAAGTCCACTGGTGGAATAGAAGTTGGAATATAAAACTAATTATTCTATTTCATAATTGATCCCCCCATCCAAAAATGTATATATATTCAGCAGAATGTGGGACATTAAAGACATCACACTACCTTTTGGGAGGCAGAAATGATACTCACCCCCAGTGGATGTGCTGCCTTTTGTAGTTTGTTGTAAGGACTGTATTTAGGTTTGGGGGGCTTCCCAGCAGCTCTGTCTTTGTGCCTTCTACTGCTAATGTGCTATTAAAGGCAATTGAAAATTACACATTTTAAAAATTTATCCCCTAAAAACATTCACAAATATTGTTTTAACCTGGAGAAATATAATAATTATTTCAAGGAAGTTTCAGAAAGACAAAAATAAAAGAGCATGCACTTTTGCCCTTGGATTCTGATACCTCAAGGATCTATATTTTTACGCTATCCCTTTCAGTATATTTTTAACAAATAGAAGGGTCTTATGTTTTTCCCAGATTTTTTTTCCTGATCACTGCACACATCTCTCTCTCACTTGCTCTTTTTTTTTTTTTTTTAGGAGTGTTTACAAAGGAAAGAAAATGTCCAAAGAAATTTTATGTGCAAATAAACAAAGATGCCCAGGCAGGCATGAATTTATTTCCATACCAATATTTATCCTCACATTTGTATAGTCAAATGTCAACTCCTTAAATTCTGAAGATAAATAACTAAGGTGCATACAATCAGCAAAATATCATATATGTACATATGAAATAACACAACATGAGGGTTCGGCCCTCAGTTGGAAATGAACAACTGATCTCTTTAAAAGGCTATTCAGAGGGGGCTGGGGTCATGGCGCAGTGGTAGCGTGCTGGCCTAGCATGCGGGAGGCACTGGGTTCGATCCTCAGCACCACATAAAAAAAATAAAATAAAGATATTCTGTCCACCTACAACTAAAAAATAAATATTTTAAAAAGAGGCTATTCAGAGTACAAATGAATACAACATGATTAGACATCTCTGTAGCTGGTGGCTGCAAGATTTGGAAATATAGTACAATACCATGTAACAAAGTACATACAATAAAAGAACGGCACAATATAAAATTAGTGACAGCATGCAAAGATTTAAACAAGTAAAAATGGAATTTTGCAAAGTGACCTTTAACAAAAACCTACACTTCTGAATGAGAAACCTGGTAAAGACCTTATATCCCTTTTCCTCCCATTGTTCACATGCATGAAAAGTACAAACCCACAGCCAACAATTTCCAAAAGCTCCCAGAAGCCACTGTACTTTAGCATTCTTTCAGCAACTAAAATGAGCATAAATAACTAAGGACCATGGATAGAAGATAAGTGGGTGGGTGGATGGATAGATGGACAGATGGATGGCACAGAGACAGAACTGAGAAGGTAGAAAAGCAGCGTGTGCATGTTGTTAATAAGTGTCCCGTTTGCTTTCATTCCTTGAACATGTTGCCGCCTACCTGCTTAAGTTGTGTTTCTGAGTTGACGTGCACATCACAGATTTCACAGTGAAATGTTTTGTTCTGGAGTCCTGTGTTTCCCTTATTGACAGGTCCTTTGCCTTTCACTCCTGCCCGAGGAAAGGCTTTGATAGTCCCACTTCCATTTCGGGCTTCTAGCATGGTTTTGTGCTTAGTACCTGCCAAGAATGTTTAGGAAAAAATAAATAAATAAAAAGACAGAGACAAAGCCATAGCTAGTATGTACTTAGACAAACAATATAAAAACAAAATCACAGGACTTGTTTAAGTGCAGTTTCTTCCAGGGATTATGGCTGAAATGTGTTCATGTCATGCATATACAATATTACTATCAAATTACATTTACATGATTTATGGTATAATATTAATCATTTTAAAATATTCTATATTAGAAACAAGCACTCTCAATATAGAAAAGAAACTTGAAAGCCCTGAGGCAAAATTAAATGGGTGTGACTTAGTTTCATTTCCTCTCAATGCTAATAAGACATAAATGATAGCTGATGAGGAAGAGTGATTTGGTTGCTAAAGGTAGAGTTGGAGGTGATGTGTAACAAATGTAATCACTTTAAACATGGTATGTTTACAGAGGTGGCACTAATTAAATATCCACTTTCTAAACAGAATACAAATAAGCTTTCCTGGCTATGTATTTTAGGTTCAAAGAGGAACAGCAATAGTAAAGAGATCTTAATGACTCTGACCAAAAGCCATATTAGGATAGAAAAGCCCTCACTGATTGGCTATGTAATTTCAGATGTGAACAAGTGACCAAGAAGATGAGGGGTGGACTCAGACTATGCAGACACACTATAAACAAGCACTTATTTTTTTTTTTTTTTGGTACCGGGGAATGGAACTCAGGGGCACTCGACCACTGAGCCACATACCCAGCCCTATTTTGTGTTTTATGTAGAGACAGGGTCTCACTGAGTTGCTTAGCACCTCGCCATTGCTGAGGCTGGAACAAGCACTTCTTTTTATTAAACCAGTAACATCTTTAGGCTGTCACACACAAGTAATATAACTCCACTTATCAGCCATGAACATTTTTTTTTGAGATTGGTGTACTTACATAGTCAGTTCAAGATGACAGTTTTCCTTCAAAACATTGTTCAAAATTTCCTTTTTTTTTTTTTTTTAAATTAAGTGTTCTTTATTTTTCTTACTTGGTAATGTGTTTTTCCAATGACATTTTCCTTTATAATCATTTGTATCCTTTCTGTTATTCTGATTTTTAAAAAAATCTTATTAGTGTCTCCTTTCTATTTGTATTTATTAGGTTACTGGTCAGTTTTGCAAACATGGAAAAAGATTAACTTCTGAGCCATGTGGCATCTTTCCAAAATCATTTAATATTAAAAAGGAAGCCATACTAGGAATACTGTAGGTAAGTGCGGATCATATCATGTTAAATGAGATGCAAATGAATGAGCAAACTTCATAGCCATGTTTCCCTCATTCAAAAATAATCATAAGCTGGGTGCGGTGGCTCACGCCTGTAATCTCAGCACTTTGGGAAGCTGAGACAGGAGAATCGCGAGTTCAAAGCCAGCCTCAGCAACGGCGAGGCGCTAAGCCACTCAGTGAGACCCTGTCTCTAAATAAAACACAAAATAGGGCTAGGGATGTGGCTCTGCGGTCTAGTACCCCTGAGTTCAATCCATAGTACCAAACAATAATAATAATAATAATCATAGTCATAATCATAAGTTCATTTAGGCCAATATAAAATATATACATCTGATTATAACTTTACCAAATTCAATATAAAAATGTTCATTCATATAACTTAGATTGCTCACTTGGAATACCTATGCTCTTATGCATGGTTATTAAAATGCTCAGAACTCAACATATCAAAGAAAGGAAAAGAAGTCAACATCACAAGGAACAGAAGCATGGAGTTACTAGACTGCTCCATCAGGGGGTGGTGGTGCCTCACTGAGGTTTTCTTTGGGCCATTTCCCTTGTGATCTAGTAAGCACAACTGCTTTCCAGGGTGTCTGAAGATGGCACAAGTGAGAGCAGGGCCAAAAGAAAAAAAATAAGTCCTAGAGAGGAAGAAACAAATAAGCAAATATTCAGATAGCTATCCAAATTTTCGTGCCAACTGATAAATTTATAAACAATTTTTTCCCCATGTAGCTTTTTCAGTCAAAATGAGAAGAATTCATGGGGCCATGAATAGCTATAAAAATTAACAAATGAATTCTCATCTTGACTTTCTTGAGGGATTCCTGGTTCAGTTTGGGTTGGTACCATTTGATTTGGCACTGGTATTTGGTGGATAGAATGCACGCGCGCGCACACACACACACAGGATTATAAATGCTGCAAGATGGGAGGTGGAGGAATTACTGTTCATCATCAGAGTTGAACTTTAGCATGCTACAACCTCATGCACTTAATAACAGATTGTCAGCTGTAATTAATGAGCTATTAGATAGCTTTATAAAATCTTAAAGCTTGAATAGGCTGTAAGGGTAGGTGTATTTCCTCTAAATACAGCTAAAATTTAGTAAATGTGTAGTCAATTTTAAAGTGTTTATTATTTTGAGACTTAAAATGTACATTAATAGTATAAATATATTAATTGTTTAAATATATTGTTTAAATTCATATTTATAGAATCTTTAATACATTTCAGATGCTGTGTTAATTTTTTTCCTTGCTCACAGCTGTCCTGTGAGTTAAGTGCTATTAGTTTCCCCCTTTTAGAGACAGCAAACAGATTCAGACAGGTGAAGTTACTTATATATGATCACAAAGCAAGCATTACTCGAAGTTCCTGGTAAGTAGAAAGTGTATTCCTAGCTAAGTATTTAGGAATCTACTAAAGACTACCAAGTTCTCTGGATGTAGTTACATACAAATCTTTTTTAGCACCTTTAATTTGCTATTTTACTTGTGCATATAGTCTTTAAAACTGGATTTTAATTTGGGTCTTTCAAACTCCTCCTCACCATTTTTTTTTTCTTCGCTGTGCTAGGCAGAGCTCTGTGAATCGTGATGCTTGGAAAGGCTCTGGCTCTGTGATGGCCAGTGGCAGCACGTCTGGCTTCAACATGCTGTAAACATCTTGCAAAGCTGGTGCCCTCCTCTGTGGCCACTTGCAAGTCTGTGTCTGCACTTGACTCATTCCTCCTCTAAGGAGAGAATCTGCAAGAAGCCAAGAGGACTGCTTTCCTCCTATTACTTTTCAAAGGCTAACACTGGCAGTAACCTTCATTGAATGTTCATGATTTCTGAAAGGAGAAACTACATTCGGACTATGGTTTAAGTTCAATAAGGCTTCAAGAAATTCCACACTTGTTTCATTTTTGCTTAGTTGGGGCAAGACACTTAATGATCTCAAATTTGTACAAATCAAAGTCACATCAGAGGAAGGGGCTCGGCTTACCCTGCATGCCCATCATCTTATGACTTTGTTTTAAAGCTGGCCCTTAAATAAGGTACTAGTATAAAGAAAAGGTTGAGAAGGAGAAACACTGACAAATTATTACTATTATTATTATTTGTACTGGGGATTGAACTCAGGAGCACTCTACCACTAAGCCAGATCCCCAGCTCTATTTTGTATTTTATTTAGAGACAGAGCCTCACTGAGTTGCTTAGTGCCTTGCTTTTGCCAAGGCTGGTTTTGAACTTGTGATCCTCCTATCTCAGCCTCCTGAGCTGCTGGGATTCCGGGTATATGCCACCATGCCCAACCTGACAAATGATGTTTAATTAATAAATAAATCCTTCATTAGGGATAATTTATTATGTCATTAGGAAAATAGAGAAAAATTTCAAAAGAAGAAAACAAGAAACAATTCTACCAACTAGAGGTATATCAAAATACTAATAAAGTTCGGATAACTTAGGTGAAGTGGCATTGTATAAATATTCCTATGTAATTATATATATGCTTTTTGACTATTAATATTAACACAGAATTTGCAACCTAGATATATTTAACCACTTATCTAGAATTAGATCTTTGTATTATTTCCTTTTCTTCTGTATAATTAGGTTGTAACAAGCATCATACTTGTTATATGTTTTATCACATATCTGATAGTTTCCTTAGGTTAGATTTCATAAGTTGGACTATAGGGATGAAGGATATGACTATTTTTAAGGCTCTTGATACAAATTTTCTAAACATTACAATGTTATTTTCAGAGAGATTTATTTTATAGGAAAATCTATCTTGGTATCACCTATAAAATTTGCCCCTCTATAAAACACCTTTCAGTACCTTAAAGTTTAGTTCTACAGAATGCTCATGAATATAATTATATTCAATAGCATTTGACTGGATCCTTAACTAACTCATGCAAATGCCAACAATAATTTAGTTACCTCCTCAATGACAAGTTATAGCTTATAGATAAGTGAGCAGAAAAGTGGTCAATATCCATACAAGCAGGATGTGCAAAGGTGTTTTTTTTTTTGATATGTTTTTTTAATGCTAATGGTAGTATCATACACCAACTCTAGTGTGTCCTAAGTAGAACTCTCTTGAACCTATATTTGAATAATTAGCACCATATGCCTCCATGTGCTCTTCTTTACACCTTTAAATACTAAATTAACCTTTTATTCCCCTGGACCCCTGTATAGTATGTAATTTCCATGTTAATGGCATCTGAATTCTTTCTTAGAGAAGAAAATACTTTGGCTACTTTATCAGCATGTTCACAGACATTAAGCACCCAGATGGGCACCCATGATATCAGATGACTGAGTAATGCCTCAAGTGATTAGGAAATCCTATTATTTCTATTAGTCCCCTATTTGAAAGTAATTTGCTGATTTATCAGTAATACACTTAAACTCCAATATGCAGAGGTGAGAGTAGAGACAAGGAAAAGGAGAAGTCTAAAGCAGAGTAAGGAGAACCATGTTTTTGGCATTGAAAAGGCCTTAGAAGGCAAGCTATGGAGTTGGGATAGGGAGGGAAAGAAGCTACACAAGGACCTAGTGGCCAAAGAAAGCCAGGGAAGAGCTTTGTAGGCCATGGGTTCCAGTAGTCAAAGCACACAGCTGGGTCTGCTAAGGAGATGAATGTGAAATCATGGAATCCATACAGCAGTAGTCCTTGAAATCCCAGGAGCACTAGGAAGACATGGATCCATCTTCATGTGTGTCCGTCTCATCTCCTTAAAAACATGGTCCTTAAACGCACAACAGATGCCATACTGCTTTAATATCCATTCCATAAGAGATCCTAGCAAAAACATTTTCATATAATTCACATCCAAATTGATAGACAAATCAGTCACACTATCACGTTGTAACTGAGATATGACAGTTATTTGTAAAAGCAGTAGTTTTTGTTGACTTTTTAGGTCAACTAGTTTTATTTATTTTCTACTTTTTAAATGACATTTAACAGATGCTCTTGATAGAAAACTCAAAGAGCACAAAAGAACATAGACTTGAAGGCATTAGCCTGCCTAGATCTCAACTTTAAGCCACATGTCCACAGTAGGTACATATTTTGGGGTATAAATTTTCAAGTCTTCTAAATATCAATGACTTCATGTGAGGCATGGGCCAGGAAAATAATAGAAGTTGGATATTCCTCTGATTTGTGCCTGTTCCTTCTTTTAATACAAATAGTCATGTAAAGCTTCATAGTCAGAAAATATATATTGACCCAGCTCTGAAGTCACTCATTCTTTTTATCAAACAGTGCAAGGTCAACAAATGTGAAATAACAAAACCCTGAATGCTCACCAGGTAATTCACTATCACAATCCCCAAACATATTATTTTTGAACTATATAGCTTTAGTATGTGGTCTAATAGAAAGTTCCACGATGATGAAGATTTTCTGTATTTATACAGATAATGAATTATTAGCCATGCGTGGTCCTTCAACATTTGAAATAAGGCCACTGCAACTGATAAACTGAACTTGAAATTAATTTAAATTTAAATGCTTCCAGAGGCTAATGATTACCATACAAGAAGTTAAACTCTAGTATTTGATGCCTGTAAGAGGCAGGAAGAAAAAGGGAGGTGTATGTTAGTCAATTTTTCATCAGCATAATGAAATACCTGAGGTAATCAACTTATAAAAGATCTTTTTTGGGTTCATAACTGGTTGTCACTGTTCTCTGGAGCCTCTGGTGAAGCAGAGCATCATGGTGGGAGCACTTGATAGACAAGACCACTAACCCCATGGATAGGAAAGGAAAAAGACCAGGGTGTACCTAACATACTTCAGATAATCAATGAAAATTAGTGGGTATTAGATATTAGTACAGATTAATAAATGAACACTGAAGTTACTATTACTTTTTCATTTGTAAAAGGAATTATGAGCTCTGGCTTTTGAATTGCACATGTCAGAATGTGCCTCCATTAACTGTGGGATCTTCAGTTTCTTTGTGTCTCAATGTCCTCAGTTATAGAAAAGGAAATGATCTGCTCTATTGAGTGTTCTATTAAATGCATTTATTGGCCTAAAGATAATTTTGGGCACTCCATGTACTCACTAAATTCTTTTCTTTCTCCTTCATAACACCATTGCTTTGTCAAGGTAAAAGTTTAGAAATCTCCAAGCATTTTAAAATTTAGTAGAGTCTGTCCTCTGATAGTGATATTTTCTGTACATTAAAACTTAGTGAGGGATAGAATAAGCTCTGTTGAGGGATAGCAAAACTGGAATGAGCTTAGTGAAAACTATTAAGTGTTAGTGCTTCAAGTAATTACCAGAAAAATGTGCCCAAATTAGTAATAAGCTTTAACTATAAAACATGTCAAACTCTTTCCTCCATTACATAGAGAAAACCATAAAAATTAGCTAAACAAATAGGATATTTGGGGGAAATTTCTTTAAGGAAAAAAAAGAAAACACATCTTTTGTAATAACTTTGATTATAACACACAAGTTGAAAGGGGGTTCCCAGCTCTCCTGGAGAGACTAGGTCCCCTTAAGGTGGTTTTAGCATTTGTAGATTGTCCTTTTGAACCGTGCTAGGCAGCTCAGAAGAGCTCTGGCTTTTGAACTGCATATTCTCTTCCCATATTCTAAAAACTATCAAAGCAGAAATGCTTCTGTTCACATCCTGTGTACCTATGCTATGGAATACAAATCAAATAACTGCAACTTCAAATAGTTATGCTACAATGAGAAATAAGAAGCAAACGCAAACAGAAAACCACACTTGACCCCTGAGCACATGGGCTACAGCAGTGGTCACGCTCATCATTGTGCCTTAATATTAGATCCTTAAGAGGTGTCACATGGCCTGGGACTCCATTGAAGACAGGGAGAAGAAAGAGCTAGAAAGAGCCCATAAAAGACAGTTTCCTTGCCCAGGTTCAAATAAGGTGATGTGCTTACCTGAGGGTAAAAATTAAGGTAAATCACTTCTACTTAATTCTACTGAACCACACCACAAGCAGTGTTTGATGAAAACCATGCCCCTTGAATACTAACTGTAATCAGTTGCTGAGGATTAAGTTTTCCAAGATTAAAAGAAAAAAAAAACATTTTGAAAGGTCATTGGCTTCCTATGAGCAGCCCAGGGATGCACAGTTCCACACTTAAATGTAGGGAAACTGTTGTGTGTTTGTGTGTAACGTACTTCCAATGTGGAGAAAAGAAAGAGAATTATTCATGCCATGCATGAGAAACATAGCCTTACCCTGTAAATCTGGCTGATTCTGACCAGAATTGATCTTCAAATCTAATTTTAACCACATTTTTCTAATTTCCTGACTCTA
The DNA here is from genome assembly GCA_004024805.1 of Geosciurus inauris. NCBI lineage: Eukaryota > Metazoa > Chordata > Mammalia > Rodentia > Sciuridae > Geosciurus > Geosciurus inauris. The sequence goes on along the minus strand of PVHX01003305.1, from coordinate 78,941 downwards.
GAAAAAAGGCTGAGAAGTCTTTTGAAGTGATTTTGGAGGGTTAAGGGAGTTCTAAAGATGGGGCAGTGGTTGTGGTCTTCCCTGAGTACAGACAGGAGAGGGTGCTTTTAAAGAGAATTCAGAAAACCATAATTAAAGGAACTAAAGGAACAAGACAGCATGTTTGTACTGGTACCACGAACTGGCAACTCTAAATAATGTCAATGATGAAGGACTACACCCGAAAAATATTGTTAGTCTCTATTTTAAGCAATTGATGTGGTTACTATTAAGATTCAGTATATAATGGATCACCACATTGCTCTTACTTATCCTACAAACAGATATCACATTGGTCCTAGATACACACAAATGCAGTTGTAAGTTTTGGTTTCATCAGTAAATTCAGTAATAGTTCCAAAGACTGAACTCATTAAGGGTACAGTTCATACATTTGACCCCCGTGGTACTGTCTTTTCAAAAATGTAAGCAGATTATAAATAAAAATGATAGCACAACAATTATAAAGATGAAGAAACAATTAATTTGATCCTTTCATTCTCTCTGAACAATCAAAATACCTGTGTTTAAACAGTGCAGCAGAATGTGAGCTGAGAAGTTAACGGTGTTGGCTGGTGAACTCCAACGGTCCAAGTTGATCACTAGTGAATGATGTGTCCTGTGTCATCTGTCTTCCCTTCCCTCTTTCTTTTCCCTGCTCCCATAACTTATGTCCTTCACCTCCCTAAAAACTATCTGCCCCCAAAACCTTGTCTCAGAATCTGCTTCTGTGGGAATAAACAAAAGCACACCACAGTAATCCCATGTGGAATCCTACAACTGCTTCTCCTATCCTCGCAGGGCACTAGGCACCTAGGCAAGCTTCTCTTCTTTACATATGCCTCACAGGTTTTCCTATAGCAGACTCCAAGGGAAAGATGCAGAGCAGCCCGTGTACAAGTGGCCACCATTTGGACACAGGACTGAGTTCACATAGATCTACAGCCAGAGGAAATCCAGACATGCTGTGCCTCTCAGCACACCTGCAGTTATGCATGACAGAGCAGCCTGGAGATCATATATAGTGGACAAAAGAGGTCAGAGACCACTGATTTGAATATTTTTCTTCTTCCTATGCTACCTCTAGTCCTGACACCACCCATTAGCCCAAGTCTAGGACGAGGTCTGCAGGGAGCGTAACGCTGAGGACTCAGGGCTGAGTCCTTCCAAAGCAGAAAAAGATCTGATTCAGAAAGGGAAAAAACAGGGATGAGAAATCCCAAGAAGCAGCCCCAAATAGGGGGGTGGCTGAAGTCTTCAGAACAGGCTGATGTTTTAGAGAAAACTTAAGTAAGGGCTGACAACTACGTTCCCCTCCTCAAACTGTCAGAGGAGATTGTTAAGAGTCATTCTCAGTTCTGTCTGCAAACTGCCATGGAGGGTATTTCTTCTTTCTTTTCCCCCAAAACTACAGCTTTCCAAGTCCTGGATAGAAGTCATTAGAATCCTCAGGTATATTGCCTGGGAAAATATACTTTTGACACACAAAGCAGGCAGAAGGACCATAGAATTGGAATAAGAAAAATGTTGAGCTGGTATGATCTAATCAAACAAGTAACTTCTTTGCTTCTTCATCAGATGTTTGTGATAAAAATTCAAGAAAGACTCAAGTTCTTATCAGCAAACTAGAACGTCAAAGGGCATTCACGGTTTACCAGTCAAAATTGATTCCCCTCTCAAACTGAATGTGTTTTTATGTCACTATGTGGAATGATCAAGAAATTTTGAGCAACAAATGGACTTTCCATAACGTTTACACTCTAAGTATCTAGTATCCAAGAAAACAAAATGTATTTGCGTAAGTAAACACACGGCAAATCTATATGGAGCAGATTCTGACTTGGGGCCAGATGCTTTCTTGTGTTTCTCAGCTCCTGAACTCATGAACTTTCCCTGACTGCAGTTAATGTATGCAGAAGGAGGATATGTGCTGGAGCAATTGTTCTCCATCTGCAATTACTCCTTAGAGTCCTGAAGTCAATACTTGAATATGACCTGTGCAGCACAACGCTTTGGTCAGTGACTCAACATCCAGCTGCAATATTAACTCAGGGCATGATTCACAAATGATTCTACTTCTATTATAGTTGCTGACAGAATCCTGGCAATGAACCCAGTCTTTTAGAGAAACGTTGACCTTGGCAATCAACCCAGTTTTTAGAGAAAAGCTGATATTTGTGTGTACACACATACACAGAAAGAGAGAGAGAAGGGGGCATATGCATAACACACATACAGCAGCTGGATGGAACCAAAAGAGATCCAGAGAGCATTTTTGTTCTAACTTGTCAGCGTTCCAGTATTTTCCTTTCTGCTTGAAAGTGGGACTTGGGTTTGAATCATAGTCCTGTCACTTAACTGGCCACATGCTTTTCCTTCTCTGAGCCTCAAATGGAAATAATAATATGTTTAAGTTGTGGGAAGAATAAAGATCATATCTCAGTGGCTACACATAATAAATGCTTTCTTTAGTTTAATTGTCCAAATCACATTGATGTAGCCCAAATAGCAAGATTTGCCATAAAAATCATTAATAGAGGGGTTTTAGCCAAAAGTAAATGCGGTTGTATAACCACATTTTGCAATCATAGTATAGGTATGCTTTTAGAAAATTTCATTTTAGAAGCAAATGAATGGAAGTGCATTAGTAATCATGTAAATGCAGAACATATTTTAGAATTATGTTTTATCACCTCGTGTTTAATAAAACACATACACACAGAGGCCTGCGAAGCCCTGTAAACCCTCCTTTGCACCCATACAAATGTCATTTTGCCTGCCATTTTTATTTTTTAATGGTTAATGAATACCATGTAATAATTGCCAGTTTTCTGCCACCCTTTTGTCCCCTGCTGCAAAAGATCTAATCTATTCGGAGGGAGGAAGATAATTGCAGAGCTGTTGAGACAGAAAAGAAATGGCTGCATCTCACCACTGTTGTGCGCCTCCAGCTGTGAGGCGGAGTTGACAGCGACCTTGCATAGGGAACAGTAAAGAAGCCGTTTTGCCTTTTCTTCCTCAGTCTCCGTGGAAGGACACGAGCTGTTGCCAGTGGCTGTCGTGGGGCTCTTCTCCACTTTAGAGGTGATCTCAGTTGTCATAACACTGCTTTTGCGGATTTCCACACTTGGCGTCGTTGATATTGCTGGTGTCCCTGCGGTATTGTCTGCATTTAAAATACCATACAAAGGGGGTGAGGGTAGTATTGTCTTTCCCTATTTGGAAACATATCACTAATATTACATTCTGCTAATAACCACAAGAGCAGCTAGCAATAATTGTAGCTTGTCAACTATGTATCAATCATCTCATGAGGAAATCTGCATAGATGACCACACTTGATTTCATATATTGAAATAAAACATTCAGTTGAGTCTAGAAAATTATACAGATTTAAAGATATTCACACAAGTTCAAAATATTCTACAAGGTTAAAAAAAACCCACAAATTTTCTTAACATATTATCTGAGTATAATATTTCCACTGTTATACTCTGTATACATGTGTTTATACACAGAGAACTTTTTAAAAAATTAAAATAGAGAGTAAAGGCCTTAAAAATATTTTTCTGTTTTTTCTTATTATTTGACTATTTCCCTTCTGTATTTCCTTGGTGTTTAGGAAAAATAGATAAGGAACCCTGATATCATAATTGCTTTATCTAGATTATCAGTTCAGAACACTATTGCTCTGTTTGCAAAGAGTTACAGTTCAACATTTATTACAATAACATTGATATCAAAATAAAATTCTAGTCCAACATGTTTACTAAAAACATGCTCTATCAGAGCATGTGCAGAAGTTTGTGGCACAAGTACTCAAACATCAATAGCCACTCTTGATGAGGAATTCACAGACTAGTCACACCATGCATTAGTCACATCATTTTAAGAGTGTGATGACCATGAAAGTGTGGATGTACTGTAATCCAAGAACTCTTTTGGCTCCAAAGTTTGATACTAAATCTAGAGAGATCAACCTTCAAAGCAAAATTAACTTGTCCTAACTTCCCTGGGGTATACATAGTTCTCCTCCCAAATATGCCAATCACTATGATATTAGCAATGCTTGCCATGCCCAGTAACAATCTTCAAATGAGCTCTATACTCATGTTCTATCTATTCTTATACCTCTTCATTCCATATTCCCAGGCGGCCTCGGTGGCTACAGTACAGCTGCTCTCAGAGATGCCATTCCATATATCATTCCACATGCTGCTGTGGTCACTCTTTAATACTATACTGAAAAGTTCATGACTGGGCAGTGTGTACAAGGGACAGTGGTCTGCAGGTAATGGTGTGTTTCCTACACAGGAATTTACTTTTTATGAGCTCAATCACCACAAGTTGACTGCCGTATAGCATGTCTTTTAATTTAGACATCCACTGGATCCACGAGTAGGGGTGGGAACAAGGACTGAAGTTATTTATTGCTACTCTCCTAAATATGGCATCAGAAACACTAGCCAATGAGATGAAAAACTAGCTCTTGTTCAGGACTGTTCTATAGTAGTATTTATCTGGATCTTGTTTCCTTTGCCTGACACTTCACACACTTTTAATCACTTATTTAGCAGTGAAGATTGTTAAGTCTCTCTCAATGGAATGGAAAATATTCACCAATTATATTTTAAAATATATCACCCTGCAAATCAGTACACCATGGATAAGGAAAAATAAGTAAAATTACTCTGACACCAGTTTTTGCTATAAGAATACTTGCATTCCCTTAAACATTGATTCACTTTATGATTAGTTTTTACTTGCCTGTTAAGGTCCCATTATTAAAATATCAGGTAACAACCCGAACATATCTTTGAGAACCTAGAGATGGCAAAAAACACAAGCTAACATGGTCCTATAGCTGTTCGTTACCCCTAATAAATCAGGAATGATTGTGTCTATGAATAACTAACTAGTGGCCAATTTGCTATGGGTCTCATATACTTAAAAAAAATGGACTGATAATATCAGCTGTGGCTGTGATTGTTCATAGTAAGATCACCAGCAGCATCAGACTAACACTTCTACATTGTTCTTATAATCAGCTCTATGAGGAATGACAAACATAGATGTAGCTATTATATTTAAACTCTGGCCACACACTGAAGCCAGAGAGGGATGTTGTGGGTATTTACTTCATTGAAATCAATGATGATAAAGCTTTCTTTAGTAATGCACTCCTTCTAAATAACTTTTTGCCTAAATTGACATATTTATTTAGTGTCTCGTTCTGAAATGGCACGTGGCATAGGTCCTATTTATCCTAAGGAGCTCATTTATTCATGGTGAAATTTGGTAAAAAAAAAAATTACAGAAAAAACAAAGCCATGGATCCTCCAATCCCTGTGACAGCTGCATGAGTATTTCCTCTGACCCCAGAGGATAATGCACATTGATACCAAAGACACTATAAGATTAGAGGCACTAGATTTTCTCCGCTTGGGGCTTAGTGAAGTATTAACATTTCTTTGGCAAGTTCCTTGCTTGAGACAGGCTTAGAGGAATTAATAGCAAAATGCTTAATTTCCCGCACTTCTATTTTGTGACATACTTTTGACCGCCTAGCTGAACACAGATATATTATTTTCTAAGTTTGCAGTTCTTTTGAAAGAAACACAAAATTATATTTTTCATTTTAAATTTAATATATTGATACTGATTTCACAAAGGTAAGATCACTAATAATTTATAACGACATATTTTTCACTCACCTTTGTTTTATCTGTAAATAAAGGGGACTTTCAAAAGGTAAACTATATTTAAAGTAAATATATTTTAAGATTATGCCCTAGCCAGGTGCAGTGGCTCAAGCCTGTAATCCCAGCACTTAGGGAGGCTGAGACAGGAGAATCGCGAGTTCAAAGCCAGCCTCAGCAATGGCGAGGCGCTAAGCAACTCAGTGAGACCCTGTCTCTACATAAAACACAAAATAGGGCTGGGGATGTGGCTCAGTGGTCGAGTGCCCCTGAGTTCAATCCCTGGTACCAAAAAAGAAAAAGAAAAGATTAACCAAATTACCAAATATATATAATTTGTATGTACTCATTAAAATAGTCTTGGATGATCATGCTAACAACATATAATGTGATGAGAATTACCTCTGTGCTCTTCCTCCCCCAAATCCATAACCCCTGTGTAGCTATGAGAAAAATATAAAACACACTTAAATTTCAATGCATTTTACCACATGACCAGTGCTCCTCAAAACTACCACGACTCATCAAAACAAGTTTGAGAAACTGTCACTGCAAAGGGAGCCTAAGAAGATAGGACTACTACATGTAATATGGGATCGGATCCTGGAGTAAAAAAGAAAAAGAACATTTGGCAAACACCTAAGAAATGTGCAGCTGGACATGGTGGCTTACACCTATAATCCAAGCAATTTGGGAGGCTGAGGCAGGAAGATCACAAATTCAAGGCCAGTCTCAGAAAGTGAGCAGGACCCTCAGCAAGTTCGTGAGAACTTGTTTTGAAAAATAAAAAGGACAAAGGTTATCATCAGTGGTAAAGAGACCTTGTGTTCAATTCCCAGTATACCCCCCTCCAAAAAAAAAAGAATCTGAGTAAAGTATGAACTTTAGTTAATAATAATTTATCAGTATTGGTTCATTAGTTGCTATGAATATACTGCAGTAATGGGAAATGTTAACTATGAAGGAAATGAGGTGCAGGGTGTATGGGAACTGTCAGATTCTCGCACTTTTTTTTGTGAAACTATGACTATGCTAAAATTAAAGTTTATTAAATTTAAGAAAAATAGAAGTAAAATGAGTCAAACAAATGAAATATCTTCCCAATGATTTTACAGAATAATAGCTAGAAGGGAAGTTGGCAGTTTTATAGTAAGGCTTTCTTGATTTTTTTGCTAGGAAGGTTCCACTAAGTTTTTCAAGGTCACACTATACCCTAAGGTAGAAAGTAGAATTGACAGGACATAGCCCAATTCCAAATCTAGAGCTTGGTATTCTATACTAATGGACTCATGTACTCAAACTTCACTCCATCAACATTTATTAAGCAGTTATTCTGTGCTAAGATCTTTGCCAAGTCACTGGCAATAAGGCCACAGAGACCATGTACTTAGCAGTGAAACAATTCATGTGCCCTCCCAACATGACTTGAATAAGGATAATTACAAACTTAATCCTTAATCTCTTTTTCTCATGACCATATCTTTGCACTTACACTTTATATCAACTACACACTCAATAAATACTGAAAGAAACCAATGAATGAATAAAAGAACAACAATCATTGTGAAAGCACTTTTAAAGCCTTTATAGTTATTAATTCATTCAATCATCATAAAAATGAAAATATGCAAATCATTTTTATCCCCATTTGAGCAAATAAATGGAGGTGTGTAGAAATTTGGGAACATGCCAATGCCACAGCTGGGAGAAGGCAACACAGTGACTTGAACTCAGAGTGTCTGGCTCAGTTGCGTACACTCTTCATTTCTTTTGTATTCTTAAAATTTAGATTTTGTTTGCAAGACTTTCACCTAGTCATTATTTATTATGCAAGCTGAAAGGTAACATCAGTTTTTTGGAACCGGAGATTGAACTCAGGGACACTCAATGAACATGAGCCACATCCCCAGCCCTATTTTACATTTTATTTAGAGACAGGGTTTCACTGAGTTGCTTAGTGCCTCGCTTTTGCTGAGGCTGGCTTTGAACTCGGGACCCACCTGTCTTGGCCTCTGGAGCTGCTGGGATTACAGGCGTGCTCCACCATACCCGGCTGAAAAGTAACATCTTAAATATTCACCTTAAAAAAAACTAAACATGGCCTGAACTAGAGTCAATCAAGTATGTCCAGTCATGCATTTATGTTCAAGTACTATGTGTTGCTTAAATCCATTTAGAAAGAGGAAAAAAGGTAAATCCACAGTTCTCAAATAAGCTCTTCTGCAGAATGGTAAGAATAAATCACAGACTTCTCCCCAGCCCAAAAGATGATAAAGTAGTATAATGATTCACTTTTCTCATTGTTTCCCAAAGGCTGATTCAGATTTCTTTGCAGTATTCAACCAAGGATTCTGGGAACGATGTATGTGACAGGGAGTTGGAATAATGGGTGAGACTCAATGAAAAGAAAAAGGGTTGGATGGTCTGGGCCTGTATTTCTGCGCCGTTTCTCTGCCAGTGCCCTGTAGCAAATAATCATTATTGCAACTGTCACTATTTGGCTTTGGCATCAAAACAGATTGCTAATACTTTGTGGAATGGGGCTTTCATTGAGAATGAAAGGAAGCATGTCAGTATTCAGAGGGGCCCATTTGTGACCCTCATTTTTTATATAAAAACAGTGTAAATACTTTTTTTAAAAATCCATAAAATATAAGGAAGGGTTCCAGAAAAATAGCAACAACTTGAATTCTGGATAATAAAATAGAGCGGCCAAGTTACATGGTCTGTGTTAAAAAAAAGAAAATTATTCCTCTAGTTACAGACTTTATAACCCAAGTGGGAAAACAATAGCTGAGTTATTTCAGTTTCCTCCTAGGAAACAGGGATGAATGTTATGACCCAAAGATACTCATTATGTTTTCCTATAGATGGAAGACTCAGAATTACACACGATTTATTTTCTTCTTTCCTGTGTGAATTTAAGTCTCACTCAGACTTGCTAGCAAGTGAGTACAACAGCTGCTTCCTCTTAAATATGCTGACACTCTGAAGTATAAAAAGAAGAAAATCACAAGCCTTTAGAATTATTACTGGAGGTTTCTTTCCCATTGATTTTATTCAATTTAACTGACATACATCAAACATGGTGTCAAAGTTAGACCTGGGAAGGAATGGACCTGGCACCAGGCTTTGTGCTTATCAGAGCACCACAAATCACCAACCATTGAAACAAAACCTCTTTATTTTTGTAATTTTGGTCACATAAAAAAGAAAAAAAAATTGGATTGGTTTGGTAACCAGTTGAGCAAAGAGTGGAAATTATGAAAAGGGGAAATACATGTTGAACTGGGTACCCCAAAAGCCAAGGTATAGATATCAAGAATTCACAAGGGTGTATGTGTACTGAGTGGTCAGAGAGAAAATTACAACTTATCTCTGGAAGCCAGAGAAAGAGTAGTTGCTTGTGTATAAATCTGGCTAAAGCATCCCAGTCATCAAAATGTAATGTAAAAGGGACAGAGTCAACAACAACACAGACTCTGCTAGGATGGTAAGAATGTAAGCTGTAGAATGTGATTGAAACTGCCTGGTAATCTTGAATCCACAAAAGGAGGCTGGACAGGAATCAGTCATGCCCCTCCAACTGTTTGCTGTCTGATTTGGGTGAGGTTAGTCACCAATCAGAGCTCCTAGGTTTGTGCCCAGTTTCTGCAGATCTGTTTTGTGGCTTGGTAGGGCTCAGAATTGAGTCAGGCAAGGAGATTCTTAAGAGATTCTTAATTAAGAGATTCTAAATTCCAATATTGGCATATTGTCTCCATTTTGTACTCTTGTCCTGGCCCTGGAAACCTCTGGACTATGTCTGATTAAACCCTTCCCTATGTCAGATTCTGTGCTAATCACTAGGGGTAGATAAATCGATGTAATTTATCTTATATACAAAAGAGTAATAGCACTCTAATAGAAGTAGAGGGAACAAATGGGTTCACTCTCTTTGAGGATGTGCAGGAGGTGTCATTAGAAAATATTAGAAAAATGAGTTGTACTTCCAATTCCAATTTATTTGCACCTTTAATGGTCAATAACCTAAAAGTAAGATGCAAAAAGTGATCCTGTGTACTTTTAATTAACAATTTCTGCCCCATCATGATATATACAAAACTCTTCATGTTCTAAGGAATCAGGTGAGCAATTCTCTCCGCCTTTCCATCATTTAAACTGCACTTCTCGAATCTTGTATATACCAGAAATTATAGAAAAGGAAGATTTTAAAAAAATTGATAAAAAAATCAAACTCCAATTTTGAGTCAATTACTTCGAGAGTAGATGTATGGCTGGGAAAATAGCTCACCTGGTAGAGTGCCTGTCTTGCATGTACAAAGCCCTGGGTTCAATCCCCAGCACCACGAAGGAAAAATAAAACAAAAGTATATGAGATAGAGCCTGCTTAAATATAAAAGAAAGAAGAAGAAAAGAAAGGTTCAACTTCTAGATTTCTTTCTTGAGGCCAGCACCTAATTTACTTTCATAGGAATTGGTCATTTTCTAGGATAATCATGTGATTTTTTAAGGCAGTGTTATAAATTACCCTATGACAAATTATCCTATAAATTATCCTAATTTGCTTTCATTCCATAGGATAATTGATCCAAAATGTAGGCTATTACTGTCCCTCAAATTTTAAGATAAGCAGATGAGAGAATAGGTTTTCCTAACTCTTCAGAAGCCCTAACATGGAGATGATGATTGTGACCAGATCAAAGAAGGCTTCACTGAAGAACAGTAAATGACAAGCTAACAAGACGCAGAAGGGAAAGAAAAATAAGCCACACAGAGGGAGAAGCAGAGAAGGTCTCTGGTCTTAGCAGAGAGGTCCAGATCCCTCCCTGAAGAGTTAAGTAGGATCCAACCAAGTTGAGAGCCACTTAACATCTTTAAACCTTACATTTAAAAAATGTCCTTGACCTTGAAAAGGATCTCTCTAGTTTGAACTGGGATTTTGCCAAGTAGAAACAGACAGTGAACTTTCTCTAGGCAATAGTCTCACTCTCCCAAAAAAAGAAAAAAAAAAAAAATCCTTAGCAAACCATCAACATTTCTATGGTGAGATAGAGTTTTTGAGATATGTGCTATAAATGAAGAAGGGTGGAGACACATTCGGATCTTTGTTGAAGAGAATAATAATTTTGGGAACCCAATAGGGCTTCCATTTAGTAGTTAAACCAGCTTGCTTTTTTTGAGAATAGGTTATTCTCTTCCTAACTTACAGTCTGTCTGTGTGTTTCTGAGAGAATTCATTTTCCATTGTGCTCACAGAGGTTTAGTACAAAGCACAAACTTGTTCTCTCCAAAGGTAAATTAATCCAAAGTAAGTTCATCAGAAGGAAAGGTGGTTAGGCCTTGGATTAAGTGAGTGGATCTGGCTTTTGTACATACAGTTGATAAGCCCCAAAACTTAAGTGCCTGGTTAGAACTTGTGATGGTCCTGGCAAATAATACAGAAGAAAAAGGAGGACAGAAAGAAAAATCAATGTGTTTCAAAGCTATTTTAAATTGTTTGGATGTCACTAGATTAGAAAGCTGCCTTTTTAGGCTTCTCATAGAGATTTTTATTTTTTCCCCTCTATAAGGCAGCTTCTCAGAGATTTTTATTTTTTCCCCTCAGTAAGGCAGAATTAAAAAAAAAAAAAACACAAACAAAACTTCCAAAATCTATGAGTGGTAGTTACCCTGTTCTAGGAGGTTTCAAAGAAGAAAAAATAGGAAGTACTGCATGCTGCAATAACAGTTCTCATTTCATTAATGAGAAGACCTCTGTGTTGAAAATCTTGATGTGAAATCTGGCAAAAAGTCAAAATGGTTATACAGCCACTGCCTTTGGTAGCTATCTATTTAATATGGAGAGCAATAAACGTTTTTCTTCTGGCCATGAGCTTTAGGTTACAGATAAGAGTTTGCCTTGTGTCCATAACTTCTATAATATCTAACTATTAAGAATTATGACATGATAAATCATGAAAGTTGAAAGTTTTTGCTAATTGAAATTGAACTCAAAATGAATGTGATCTTGGCTTCTGCCTAGTGAATTTAGAATGTGTGGAGAATTTAAAATGTCATTTAGGATACAAATCCTTGGTCTAGAATCCTGTTAGGCAGCCCGTATAATAAAAGTGAAGTAATAATTGTCAGCTTTTCTTTTTTTTCTTTGTACCACAGAGCTGTCTTTAAGATAAGAAAACAAGCTCTCATAATGGAGGGCACAATGATAAAATATTTAGTAGAAATATAATTTAGAGCATTATCCCATCCGGTCTCAGGCGTTTTATTGTATGTGCAAGTATTATTCGGTGTTTTTCATTACAATGTTAGTGTTTCATGGATTAACTATGCAGAAAACATTTTAATCACCCGAAAGATACCATGATGTAACTGATGAGCACTTGCCACCATCCATTACACAGACATCTAGATTAAAGGGCTGTTTTTTTTTTTTTTTCCAATTTCAGGGGAGTAGGAAAGGAGCATTCAAGGAGAAAATTCCATTGGAATTTATAGAAGATGGTTTGCAAAGATGAAGGAAATATACAAAAACAAAGGGCCTTTACAAAAATCACAAAACACTTTTTTAACCGGAAATTTTCAATAACTGCTGACCATTTCTTTTCAATTATAAGCTAAGTTGTTGAAGGACTCAAACTACCAGCCATTTTAATCAAAATAGCAGATTTAAATTATTTTTCCCTCTGTAGGGAGGGGAGAAAGATGGAGGTTATCATGTAACACAACTGATAGAATTTCTCTCTTCAAAGTAGTTGTATCCATATAGTGTTAATATAGTTTAGTCAATATGATTTTTTTGGGTCAGGGGACACATAAAAATTAGAGAAAATATGCCAATCAAAGTGAAGCAGGAGAAATCAAAATTCTACTCAGTATTTAATGAAAGGTGGCTACTTGGAACATCATAAAATTATGGAAAGGCCCTCTTTCCCAGCAAAGCCAACTGTCCTGTTTCTAATAATCATCTTATTATCTATAGAAACCATACAGTTTTTCATGAAACAGCAGGTATAAAATTATCTTATTATTTCCATAAGCTATCACAAAGTTCCAGAAATTCTGAAAACACAATGCCTCCTGCAAAAATCTCCTCAAACTACATATTCTTTATTTAACTTTTGAGAATACATTAAATGTAACAATACCACCACCATTTAACTAAAACATTAAATGAAATGTTATTCAAAAAATCTATCTTTGCTTTTTGGGGTGGGGGGGAATGAAAACTATTTAGAAAAACTCTTTTGATTTTCCTTAGGCCTCATTTAAGATGTTTTTTTTTTTAGCAGCAAGTTGTTTCAAATCTACTTATTTTGAGTGTATATTTAGAACAAAAGGGCTTATTTGGTAGAACTCTACCAATATTTAACTCAACACTATAATATTTTTAAGGCAAAGCTGTGTTAATAAAGGATATACCATATGAGAATTAATTTCAAAGTGTTATCTGTGAAACTGTCAGTACTTGTCATTATGATCCCATGGAATGCGAAATATTTTTATAGCCACAAAAGAACAGGAATCTGGTCCCATATGACCTGACCTGTCAAAGGATGCTGACATTTCTATTTCATTTCATCTGTTGGGATCTTGTTTCATGAGTCAAATCAGAACATCCTATCAGTAATAAGAATAGAAGTTCTAAAATTTCACCATTAATTTAGGTATGAATAATATTTAAAATACAACTCTTGAACTTTGGGAAAGACCATTATTTTATGTAGGATATATGTATGTATGTCAGTTTTTAATTTTCAATACTTTTGCTACTTTTAACGAAAACCCAACTGGGAAAGTTAAAATCAAGAGGCAGTAGCTTGATTGGGTAAATCACTTTTGGAGATCACACTTCAAAAACATAAGTTTTCTTGGTATTCACCGATTTCTTTTTGTACATCCTGGTTTCTTTTGGAGATTTTTCTCTAGCACTAGAAAAGCCTTACCATGGACATGTGACTAGCTGTGTTCTTGTCCTAGGGAGGAAGTCAGCCAAGGACGCCTGCATCCAGGATTGGATGTATGCAGTCAAAAGTCTGAGCTTTCAGGCAGGGTGCGAGGCAGAGACCACATCCAAGCCTGGTACTTGGAAGGCTGTTGCCAAGCGTCAAGATCACAGCCAGGCTACAGCAGCCAATTCACGGGGGCTGGAGATAAAAGTCAGAGCCAAAAGGCAAGCTGGGTGAGAAGAAACAGGTCCTCGGGTATTTAAGGACATGACTTAAGACCATGGCAGGCAGACAAAGTGACAACCTTGTTAGGTTATTTTTAGCTTGAAGGCCTTACCTCTTGGACAGCTCTGTCATGGTTTTATTGAGGACAATCATTGTGGTCCCTACCTGCGCCTTCTAAAGGAAAAAAGAGATGAAAGAATAGATAGAAGCCATGGGTCTGGAGATTATGTGCTTTATACTCCTGGACACACTACAAGAAACTGACGAACCAGCAGCCAGGGCTCAAGCTCCCTTTGTTAATTCCTTGTTTGCTCAAATATTTGCCCTACTTCATCAAAAATAAAATAACAATACAAGCAAATAAAATAACACATGTATGCATGTTTCTTTTTCCGATTTAACTTTGCTATTCTAAATCACTCCTCATTGATGGCATTTCTATAGGAAGCAAATTAGAAACTTTCTTGGTTTGTTGGGGGGAAGAAGAAAAGTAATCAAGAATTGGACAGCTCAGCTGACGGAGTTGAGCTGCAAGGTCCGGTTGAGTGAAGTCTTTTATTATCAGAAGGTTATCCAGAAAACATCACTGCTTAGGGCTCAATTTTGTAAAAATATAATGTGATGTACCAAAATTTGAAGCCCAGAATAGATTCATCTGGATAATTCAAGGGCACATACAGCTCTAGGCATGGGGGAATTCTTGAAGGATGCTTGGACATTGAAAAAAAAAATGTATTCTGTTTTCACACAATCATCTTCTTTTCATATAACACATGATATCTATGAATTTTTAGCACTGCAATGTCATCATTGCAGTAGTCATTTGCTTTTATGTAACGAGTCAGAAAAAATCCACTGTGACTTAACCTTGAGAGCACAATTCTAAAACCATAGCTTTGTTTCTGCCTGATTTGTCAATCTAGGTTAGTCAATATTCCTCAGATTGGAAATTAAGCTAACTTAAGTTGAACAGACCTGCATGAGATAGTATTATTTGTATTTGTTTATGAATGGTTTTTTTGGGGGTGGGGGTAGGATAGGCAGAACAAGAAAACAGAAAAATCAGAGAGAGATGTGTTAGGTGTCCCCTTAAATTACATATGTTATAGGAAGAGAAGTTTTGTGAGCTTCTCCTCTTAATGGATATTTTTATCAGTCAGCCCAGATGAATCGAGATGATGAACCAATCCACAGAATTTGGATGAAATTCATCTCTTTTGATCTTTGAAGGTCCCATCATTGCAGATGCTCCATTTCTATTGAAGGATGTATCCTGTTAAGATTTCTGAATTGCTCATGGAAAAGGTGTCAATAGCTATGTTTTATGAATTCTGACGTCAGTAGCACGGAAATATGCAAATGACTGGCAAATGCCAAGCAAGTATACAATCAATTTTGCAAGGTTGTACAATATACTGAAAGTGATGGATTATACATCACTCAAAACGAGAGAAAGATTTCTGATTCAACTACTTTTATCTTGTTATTTTTTGCTCTGTTAAAATTTGCACGATACAGAGAGGCTCTCTACTTAGTCCAACAACCTAGCTGTCTAGTTTTATAAATGCTTATCTTAAATGTCAGTACTGATGCACGAATCAGTTCTCAGGTATCACAAATCATTCCCTCAAGGGTAAACCTAAAGAATTACAAAATTTAAAAAATAAGTGAGAAAGAAAATTTCAAAAGGTACAAAACAATAGTAGTGTCATATTTGTTTAGTCCTGTTTAGTTTTCAAATAATTTTGCATACACTTCTTTTGCTAGAATCATATAGCTATTAATTAGCAAAGTTATTAACAGCATCAAAATTATTTAAGGTTTATCGTTACCACCTGGCAACAAGTATTATTTTTTATCATAAAGTGCTAAGTATAAAAATATTGTCAGTAGGACATTGTAGCAGTCCTATAGTCACATGTTTATAAATATATTTATAAATATATATACATTTGTGTGTGTGTGTGTAAAATTGAACATAGTACTCTTTTTCACTGAGCTCTATTCCCAGTTTTTAAATTTTTATTATCTTGAGAAAGGGTCTTGCTTTGCTGAGGCTGGCCTCTAACTTGGGATGCTCTTGCCTTAGCCGCCCAAGTTGTCAGGATTACAGGCATGCTTCACTACACTTGGCAATAATTATTTATATAAAAATATCGCTAAGGCAATGTGTCTCACTACCAAACATTATATATTTAGTTTTGAACTAATTTTATACTATTTAGTATAGAAACATGTACTAAATATTTTTGTGCAGTGATATTACACTATTTAAATTTAATGTACTCTATCAAATATCAAATACCTACTTATATTTGCCATGATTAGAAACTAATCATTTAAAAAATTAAAAAGGCAGAGATAGGCTTTTAAAGTGGAGTTTAGATCACATTGCTGTTCTCTACAAACTGCCATAATGACTCCCTATTATGTTCCATGTAAAACGTGATGTCCAACTCTAAGTTTTCCCCCTTAGACCAGAGAAAAGCCAAAGATATCAGCTGTTGCCACTGTCATTCATCATTGTACTGAAGATTCTAGCTGGGATTATTAAGCAAGGGTTTGCAGATTAGAGAGGAAGAAGTAAAACTATTTCTATTCTTAGATGCCACAATCTTATACATCAAAAACCCTAAAGAATCTATCAGAAAAGAGCCAATAGTTTTAATAAGGTCACAGCATACAAGGTCAACATACAAAAATCAGTTGTCCCAGCAATGAACAATCAAACAAAAAAAGAAAATACTTCTATCTACAATAGCATGAAAAAGAATTTAAAAACTTAGGAATAACTTTCACTAAGGAAGTGCAAGATTTGTACACTGAAAATTATACAATAACATTGAAAGAAATCAAAGAATCCCTAAATAAATGGAAAGACATCCCATGTTCATGGATTAGAAGGCTAACAGGGCAAGACAACCCAAGTTAGTCTACATATTGTATGCAATCTCTATCTGCATTCTTAATGTATTTTTTTTTTTAGAAATGGACAAGCTTAGCTAAATTTCATATAGAAATGAAAGGAACCTAATAGCTAAAACAATACTGATAAGGAACAATGTTGGAGGACTCATACTTCTTGATTTCAGAACTTATTAAAAAGTTATAGTAATCAAAACAGTGTGGTATAACAATAGACATACAGATAAATGAAACATGGTCCAGAAAGAAAATGAATCTATACATTTATCTATGGCCAATTATATTTCAGCTAACCTGCCTTGTGAAGAAGAGACTTCACATGGTGTTGGGACAAATGGATATCCACATGCAAAGAACTAAGTTGGACCTCTGCCTCACACTATATGCCACACAAAATGGATCAATGTTCTAAAATATAAGATCTAAAACAAAAATATTTTTAGAAAGAAATACATGTGTAAATATTGATGACCTTAGATTAGGCAATGATTTCTTAAAACAGTAATAAAAGCACAGGAACAATGCCCAAAATTGAAAGCATTTGAGTGCCAAAGGATTCTATCAAACAAAGTAAGAAAACAACACAATGAATAGGAGAAAATATTTGTAACTTATATACTTGATAAAGGTCTAATGTTCCGAATAAAGAAATTGTGCAATTGAAAAGTAAAGAACAAACAACCCAGTTAAAAATAGGGCATAAGATTTGAATAGATCTTTCAAATAACAGACAAAAGGCCAACAGAGATATAAAAAGATATTCAACTTTAGGCAGTAGAGAAATGCAAAAGATAACCACTAGAAGATACCATTTCATATCAGATAGGATGACTGTCATAATACAAAAATTTAAATTAAATTTGTAACAGAAAATAAATGTGGTCACTTATTTTCTTCAAGGATGTGAGGAGATTGGAATCCATACACATTGCTGGCAAGAATGCAAAATGGTGTAGTCATTAGAAAAGTTTGAAAGTTCCTCAAAAAGTTAATAGTCACTATATTACTCTGAAATCTGGTTCTTAGGCATGTACCCAAGATCATTGAAACTACATGTTTACATGCAACTCATGCAACAAATGTTCATGGAAGCACTATTTATAATCATCAAAAACTTCTAATGACCCTGATGTCCATCAAGTGATGAATGGCTAAATAAAATGTGGTACATATTTAAATGGAATATTTTCAGCACCAAATAAAGAACCAAGTTGTAACCATGTTACAACATGGTCGAACCTTGAAAGCATAATACCAAGTTAAAAAAAAAAAAAAAGCAGTCAGTCACAAAAGGCCACATATTGTATGACTCCATTCATATAAATTGCCCAAATAAGAAAACCCCTAAGAGTCAGAAACTAGATCAGAAGTTGCCAGGGAATGGGGGGGAAGGGAGAAATAGGAAGCACATGGCTTCTTTTGGTGATGAAAAAAAAATGTCAAGGAATTAGACAGTTGTACATATTGCACAACCTTGTGACTATGTTAGAGACTTCTTAATTATACACTTTAAAATGGTGAAAATATTAAATTATATTAGGTGAATTTTTATCTGTAATTTCTTTCTAAAGACAATGTCCTTTAAATGGCCAAAGCCCATATGTGACCTAGTCCTCTAGTGTCTATTTGATTTTCTCTCTCTCCCTCTTCCCCTAAGTTCCCTCTGTAACAAACACACTGTGGCCTTGGCCTTGCTCTTTTCAAGCACTCCAAGCACCCTCCCATCTTAGAAACATCAAGTTTGCTATTCCTATATCTAGAATGTTCTTCCCTAGAGAGCCATACTACCCACCCCCTTAGCATTGTTAAGCCTGCACCACTTTCTCAATGAGGTTCTCTCTTCTCTCATCCTGGATAATGGAGTTTTCCTCATTCATCCTAGTAAATACTCTTTCTCTTTCCCACTTACATTTTCTCTACAGCGCTTACCACATTCAAATATGATACATAATATGTAACTATCTAAGGGTTGCTTTTATCTGTCCCCTTGAAAATTCCGCTAAGGCAGAGAATTTTAGTTGTTTTGTTCTCTGGTGGTCCTTAGCATCTAGAATGATGACTGAAACTTAAGGGTTACTTAAGTATTTCTTGAATGAATGAATGAAACAACCCAACCAAGCAATGCTTGGGAGGGAAGAGTGACTAGTCTAAGGAGGCAGAAAAAGACCCAGTACTAGTATGCCCACTGCATTTGTGATAAAATCATTTTTCAACTGTTGGAAATGTTTGCTTTCATTCAAGTATTATTTAACTAGGTGATTTAAGGAAAGTGGTTATAATTTTTTTAAATGAGTAATTATGTTACATGATTTCTTCAGTTCCTTCCAGCTATTAGCTAATATGATGTTCTCTCAAATAGTGTGTTTATAGAAACTCGGCTGTTAACAGAGTTTCTAAAGAAGTGATTAATAAATTAAGAATTACACGTAATTCTTTTCTAGCCTTTCCATTTCCAGAGACCAACAGCTAAAGTAGATAGGGTAAATGTGGAAAACTAATCTCTGTGCTTGGAAAGTTATGCCAGGAATTATATCAGGACATAATTGCCAAGTCTTTTTTGTTTGTTTGTTTTATTCATTCTACTACATCAGAAAGAAAAGAGTGGTTCAGTCCAGAAGGAAAGCTGCTGAGACTCTTAAGGAGAATAAACACCAAAATTTATGCAGCTGAAAAAGAGATTAAGATAAAAACTAGAAATCCATGTGAAAAAGACTGTGGGAAAATTTGAACTCTCAAGTATCGAGCAGCTCTGTAAAACCTGGGAAATATGACTCAAAGTTAGGAAACAGGTTAAGAAGTTCTTTTAAAAAAAGTAGGTAAAGATGTGATAAATCTCTTATATTTATTAAATAACCTGTTTCTTTAAAATCCTGTTGGAAAGTTAAATGGAATATATATATGTGTATATATATACATATGTACATGTATATTATATACACACATATACATATATGTGCAAACTATATAACATTTTTTTAGGGCTACCTAGTCTTGATCCTTTATTTTTATCCATTTTATTGCTGGTTTTACAGAAACATCATCATTGAGCAAAAACACATGCTCATGCTCATATTTTTTTCAGGTAATCTACACCTGTGAAAAATCTACTTGCTAAAAGGATCAGCCCAGGGAAATCTCATAAGCAATTTTTTACTGATAGCTGAGGATAAATAGCCTCAAACATAATGGCCAATTATGCATCCATTGCATCCATTTTAGAAAATAGTTACTAAAAGAGTTATCACTTAACCTAGGAAGAACACTCTGGCACAATTTAACACATATCTCAGAGAAATAAGAACATGTTTCTACACATACATGCAAAATTATGCATAATATTTCATAGCAACATTATTCATATTAGCAAAATAAAATGTTCATCCATTAATGAAAGAAAGAGAAGATAAAATATGGTTTATTTTTATAATAGAATATTATTCTGCCCTAAGAAGAAAAAAGTCATGGTAAAAGCCACCTCGTGAATGAAACTTGAAAACATTAGGCCAAGTAAAAGAAATCAGTCAAAAATTATGAGGCACTGTGTGATTCTATTCATGTGAAATATCCAGCCTGGGCAAATCTACAGAGACAGAAAATGGATCAGCAGTTGCTAAGAGACAGGGAGGCTATAGGTAACGCTGATGGGTGTATTGACCGCAGTGATTATTGCACAACTCCAAGTATTCTAAAAACCAGAGATTGTACACTTTAAATAGTTAAATTGCTTTATATGTAAATCATATCCTAATAAAGCTATTATTCAAAAAAATCAAAAAAGCTGTGAAAATTCCTTAGAAGTTCTAGTTCCTTTGTTTCTTGCTTTCTATTAGGGACAGCCAAATGTTGACTTCCATCACCTTGGAGGGTAAGATAAGAGCACTGGTATACCAAGTCTTCTGTTGGTTCAGTGGTGGGTTTCAAAAGTGTTAAGAGGAAGCAGAGCCTCTGAGCTTCATGCCACTTATGCCTACAGGCTGTTCTTTTAGGAGGGCAAGACTTGTAAACCAATCATGCGGCGGGACGGTAGTCGTCATGTATCTCAAGCCAATAAGATCCCCCCAAAAGAAAACTATGATCACACCTCTGCTCAAAACCTTGCAGAACAAAATCTAAACTCCTCTGTAATATATACCATTCTGGCCTGTCTCCCAGTTCCTGATCCTCACACTACATTTTAATACTGTCAAACTATCAGTTATAATTTAGATCTGGAATGTTCCCCAAAGGCCAATCTGTTTAAAGGCTTGGCCCCTAGACCAAGGTGTTACTGGGAGGTACTGGACCCTTGACAGGTGGCACCTAGTTGGAGAAAGTTAGGTCATTGTGTAGTGCCCTTAATGCAGACATGGGGAGCTTGGCTCTTTCCCCTTTTTCACTTCCTGGCTGTTTTGTGATGAGCAGCTTCCTCTGCTACCTACTTCTGCCATGATATTTTGATATATTGCCTTGCCACAGACCCCAAAGGCTTAGCGACCACCAACTGGAACCTCTCAAACTGTGAGCTGAAATAAACTGTCTCCTCAGAAGCTGATGGTCTCTGGTATTATAATGTAAAGGAGGCTGACTAGCACACAATCTGAGTTGACCCAAATGTAATGCTTTCTCCCAGCTTTGTGCATATCCTTTGGCTAAGCTTCAGCACCAACACCATGATAAAAGCCCAGTGATTCTCCATACACCCATAACACCTTGCCTATAGCCTTATTTTGTGATCAATCATATTGTTGTAATTACATATTATTGTACTTTTTAAAATTAATCATCTTTCCCCCAGATTGTGAGTCTCAAAAGGGAAATATCTGACACATGGTAAATTTTCAATAAAGTACTCATCATTTGGCAGTTGGATAAAGGATTGAATCTCTGCTGGCATCTCCGTTTTACAGGGTAAGATGGGGAGACAGAAGTGAAATAACACAGTAAAAATGCAAAATAAGCCTAAAATAACTTAATTGGGTTAGGCAATCACAAATTAAATAATGTGGACAAAAATATAGAATATTTAGAAGATGGCCAGTTAGGACACATTCTATTTTCCATGAATTCTCAATTTCCTTCAGGAGAACATCCTGCCACATTGAGCGACTAAGTTTAAAGCAAGACATTCCATAAACACAAGCCAGCTACCTTATATTCCATATTCCATTATGCTACTTGATGAAAAGTGATCCAGGTCAGACTTTCAAGAGAGATGGAATGTCAGGTCCAAACTGCCACCTAAGATATGTTCAAGGGTAGCTAAGACAACACTCAATTTTCACCTTATATAAAGCCTTTAGACCCAGCTTCCATGTGGGTGGGACTCCATTCTCCAAGTGTGAGAATATGAAATTGAGTTTCATGACCTAGGGTGAGATAAAAATCAGCCCACATCACTAATGCCTTTGGTGGCTACTAAATCACCTGTCAAATTTTCTGGATTTGCAGTTGATTTATTCTGAATACTGTGCTTGCTCTTTTGTGTTCATGTTTATTGATGTTATTTACACAAGGATTCTCCAGACACTCAGGCCTGACCTCAGTTTCACGTTCAGATATTTTTCCAGTAACACTACCTTTTTTTTCTTTCCAGTGCTACAAAAAATAAAATCCAAATGTGCCCCGGCTTGCATAACTGATGCAAATTTAGAAAAGATTGCTTTGGGTGTCTATCTGTCTGAAATTCATATGTACTAGTCTAATGCTTTGCGTTTATTCCATAGATATCAGGTCATGTGAGAAACAGTCTAGACAGCCAAAGAATAGCTGGTGGATATTGGATATTTATCAAGTAATTTTGCCAGTACCAAATTAAATTCAATATAAAACCTTAACAACATGCTATTTTAAATTGTGTATAGCCATAGGGATAAAGGAATGAAGCAACTGATTTTTTTTTTCTTTAAAATGTTATGTTGCATGCAGTCTTGAAACCTTTCTATATAACCTATGATAAAGTTATAATGAATAGGTCCTTTAATGAACACTTAAGTGTTCACCTGTGTGCTCTTTGCACTGTATATGTAAGAAGAAATTATATTTTATATCCTTTCTTCATCTGCTACAATATTTTTTAAGGAAAGGAGATACAACCAATTATTTATTAGAGCAGTTGTAATCTCTAAAGTTAATGGTCTTCTAATTTGATTTGCATTTGTGATACAGAATTTTCTAAAGAAAAGAGCGATTACTTAGGCAATTGTGGATTTGTAATCTAGTCCCTGGAAATCTCAAGATTCATCTTTCTCTGTCATAACAAAAATATTAAATTGATTGCCTGGATAGTGTTTAGGATTTGTTTAGCAGTGCTAAATAGTTTAAGACCCATTCATTCTTTTTAAAAAGTCTTTAAAATCAAAGCCAGTATTGTTTGAGTTTCTTCTAAAATGTGGAAACTGAAGTTCAGAGACTTGACCTTACCCAGCATAAGACACAAGTGCTACCTTGCAGCTCCAAGACCACCATGGACATCCTCCATTACGGAAAGAATCTTAGGGAGCTGCGGCCACGAAGAGATGTCAAAATGAAAGAAGGCTGTTTTTCATCTTTTGTATCATTTTGAAGTTTGATTTTGCTGTTGTTGTTGTTGTTCTTGCTGGTCTTCACATTTAACATATGTGATGTTATAAAATATTTAGAATGCTTCTTTAAAATTAAGTTTTAATTTTGAAGCAGACTGTTTAAGAGAGCAATTCTAGTAAAGATGTTAGAAATTCAAATTACTCATGTTGGGCCAAGTGTTAAATGGTAACCTAATTGCCTTCAAATTTGCACAGCTTCTAATTAGGCCTCTAGCCAGTTGAAATCACACACGATCAACTTGTAGTTGTACATTTCAAATGCTCATGGAAAGGGGGCAGATGTTCTTTTGAGAGTTTGCTCACTGGATAACTGCAAATGTCCAGTAAAGCTGTTTGCCAGTGCAAATCAGGACAAAGACACATCTGCAGCCATAATCATATTATTTTTAACCTCTGAGTGCTTAAGGGTCTGGCTTACAGCCTTACTGTGACTTTCTAGTTTTTAAATAGCTAAAAGTAGATACCTAACAGTACTTAATAAAATGTTGGGCAACATAATGGTTGCCTAATAGATTTTAAGTGTGACTGAATGGGGGGGGGGGTCACTTATAACACTTTCATGGCTAAATTTTGTTTTAAAATTTAAATTTATGGAATTTTCCATTTGATGTTTTCAGATCATGGTTGACCACAGGTGACTGAAGCTGCAGGTAAGAGAGGAAAAAGCCACCAAGCGGGGAGGGGACAGGGATGTAGCTCAGTGGCAGAGTTCTTGCCTAGTATGAAGAAGGCCCTGGGTTCAGTCCCTAGCATTGCAAAAACAAAACAAAACAAAAACAACAACAACAAAACCCAAAGTTAAGGTCTTGAGACTTTCCCCTTATTGCTAAATGAGTAATAGGGTACAGACACTGCTTGTCCTCTTTGCTGCCACCAGCCCAAGTTCCTAACACCACCTGTGGTTACCAGGCACTGTCCTCCTGTGGCCTTATAATCATCCTTCTGACTATAGGTGAGTCAAGTAGTCTCATCTTTCCTTCCTGACTCCCCTCTGGAAAGGGCCTGCTGCTTTCAGAAGGGGGCTATTTACAACACACACTTGTCACCCAGGAGGTGAGAGAGAGACATGGGTCTCCCTCTACAGAGATGCTGTTTAGAAAAAAGAATACCTGACCAGGACTGGCTGGTGAAGAGGGAAATATCCCAAAAGCCCCTCCAGGGGCCCAGCTGGCACCTGTGGTTCTTTTCCCTGGCCCTGTGAGGCTTTCTAAGAGGAAACTTGTGGGGACAGAGGTGGGCCTCCTTATGAAAGGGAAGGTGAAATCCTGTGGGGAGAAAACCCAGAAGCCATGACATGAAGGCAGCAGGGCTGGACTAAGGCCATTCTAATTCCAGAGAAGTCAGAGCAGGGCTGTTTTACAGGTTTTAAATTCATATTTGTGACAGCAAGTGCTGAGATGAAGCAGTGGACTGTATCTGGGAAACACTGGGAAGTCACCTTGAAGTCACCGAAAATACCAGCCCCATATCTGCTTGGGCCACCACAATGGCAGGTGGCACCTTGGAGGAATAGTGGGAAGGAGTGTTAGGACACTTCCCATATTGAAGAATGGAAAAGGAAACTGCCAAGACATGGACCCAGGTCTTCAGGGAGGGAAGGAACAGGTGAACGCCTGACTTCTTTGGGTGCTGGTGTCAGGCCCAGTTCTCCAGAACTGGCTGTGCCTTGGGGTGTCAGTTATGTAAAAGAAGGGACCAAGAATTGCAATCTTGGAGCCTAGGTAATGTGCCCTCCAGTAGACCTGTCCTCATTCCAAGGACCACTCTAGCCTATGCTGCCATCTAGACCCTAAAAAGCAAATCCAAGCAGTTTCTAGCAGCTCAGCTCAGACTGTTCAGGACAGAGTTTCAACAAGATTCTGAAGAAGACCCAATGCAGTGTGCCACTCAGACCCCATGGCTCAGAGAAGTCAGAGATTCCCACGTGCTTGACTAAACTGTGGAAGCCTGAGATATCCTTTTTTTTTTTTTTTTTTTTGGGGGGGTACTGGGGATTGAACTCAGGGGTACTTGACAACTAAGCCACATCCCCAGCTCTATTTTATGTTTTATGTAGAGACAGGGTCTCACTGAGTGGCTTAGCGCCTCGCTGTTGTTGAGGCTGGCTTTGAACTCATGATTCTCCTGTCTCAGCCTCCTAAAGTGCTGGAATTACAGGCATGTAGTAGTAGTCTGAGGATAAGAAACATCATGTGGGTAAAAGACAAAGTAAATTAATAAAATGATAACAAAATAATAAAACTTAAAAGCTACTATGTTCACATTACATATTTATATATATATATGGCTATAATAAAATGTTCCACAGTAGTGCACTGATGCCTTAAAGAGGCAATGCCAGAGAAAATAGTATTTAAAATACTGTGGTTAACTTTTTAAAAAGAAGACAAGAGACTTAAAAAATAAAATATACACTAAGTTAAAGTGATGTTAAGTGTATTACATAAAATTTTATTAGACAGTCATTAAAAAATGGTAAACATGAAAACCTTAAAAATAAATTAAGAGGTAAAATAAACAGAGCAGAAAATATTCACTCACACACACACAAACATTATATGCCATGTGATCTCACTTTTATACATTTTTTGCATATATTTTTATGGGATTGACATGTCTTTTTTTTTTTTCTGTGTTTAAAACCACTTAAAATTTATTGCTTTCACAATTAGAAAAGCTCTTAATTACCTAAAATAAGGAAAGAAGGAGAGAGTGAACAGTGGCACAGTCCCACAGGGACCAGGGTGAGACCCACACAGCAGCACACCCAGCACAGTCCTGAGCACTGCCTCAGGGCCAGTTCCAGGGCCAGGGCAGAGTGAGGATCCCCTCACATCCTGGAAGAGGCCTCTACAAGGGCTGGCTAGCTTTCTCTCACCATGTCTCCAAGCTGGCTACCCTTTGCCACTGAGGCCTGTGGACATAAAAAGTCACTTATTCCCAGGTGGGTAGCTTGACAGAACACGTTTGGGGGAATCAAGGGAAACCCTTTCAGATTTAAGGCCCCCTCACTTTTCAGTGACAAAATTTACTAGACAAAATCCAAGATTTGGGGTATGGTTTAATGTTTTCCTGACACAGAGCTATGGTTTTCTTTCCAGATTGTTGCTATCACATGGTGCACTCCCTGGAGAGTCACTTAGCCTCAGTTTCTCTCTGACAATAGGAATAAGAGCATATGTCCTATATTTTCTTATTTATGGGAGCTACTGCCCATTTATAAATGAAACAAAGCAACTAACTGAAGAGAGTTTAGTTGAGGTAAATGCTTTACACAATTCTTGGTTTAACTGAAGGAAGCAAAGATTACAATAAACCTTAAACTCATTCAATCTCTCCCCATAGCAAATATTTCACCAATTACAATATTCTCAAGGTATTTGAGAAAGCAATGCTTCAACCATATAAAGCAGATGTTCAATAAAGTGAACTGTAGAGATTTCAAAATAATTTATAATTACTGACTGAAAGTTTAATATAGAGGAACACATCACACACTTTTTTATGTAAACTACATAATCTTATATTTTCAAAAGGAAAGAGAAAAGCCTTCTTTTAAATGGTTATCTGAGAATGAATCTACTTACCTGAAGCAAATAAATCTTACTGCCAATACATGCACTTTTTATATTAAAAACAAAACTAGAAATATCTTCCCCGTCTTTGTCTGTCTTCCTCCCTTTTAGGCACACACACACACACACAGGATCTCAAATACGCAAATAGCTGCTGCTTTCTCTCTCTGGAACATTATATTAGCTTCAGAAACAACACAGTTAACCCGTTACCAAACAGAGTAGGCTCTAGAATTGCAGTTTTTAAACCACAGCTGTTAGAAGCTGCTGTCCAAAGTTAATATGTTTATGCCATGTTTTCAACTCATACCTCCAAAAATCTTTTTGTGAAAAAACATAGACTCACATACACAATTATTTATAGCTGCTGAAAATACACACACACACACACACACACACACACATACACACAATTCATGAATACCATTCCTAAAATAATTTCTGGATAAGAGGAAAACAATCACAGCAGATGTGTAGCATATTAAAATGTTCACGGAAATACAACACACGTGAAAGAGACAGGACCCTTGCTTACCACACCTTACACGGCCCTCTCTCTGACTTCTCAGTGGGGATGCAGGCAGAGGGATCCAAGCAAGTTTATGAGGCTGTCATGTGACCCGTCTACTGGCCAAAGACACTGCTACAAAATAAGAAGCTATAAATTTCTTCCTCATTAAACACTTAGTCATCTTCACAAAAAGATTTTTACAACTGAGTACTCTTGCATCTTATGCTTAACAGATTACCAAATCCATCTCTCTTTCTCTATGGAATCTTTTCTGTTAAAATATTTTTTGGAGGTAGGTTTTCATGGTCCACTTGGTCGCCTGAAAACCTACATTTTATTTTCATGTAGGCAACTGCACTTCTATCAAGTCTTCCCAAATTCTTTGGCTTTTGAACTATGTATTTTTATATATTCTGTGAAGTGTCTAAAGCAAAACACTAATTTTTAAGGATTGTTCTCTTCACTGAATATTTTTGGTCTCATAACACATATAGAAATATTAGTTAATTTGAAGTGCTTTCTCTTTTCTGGGTGAGGGGAATAATATATTGAAATGTTTCATGCAATGATTAGATCTAAAGAGCTTCTTTATTTCTATCCGTACTTTTACAAGTCTTTCCCTCTGCTTCTCCCCCATCTGTGCTCAAGAGGGCCAAAGCCTCCCATCACCTGGCAAGAGTGGAAAACACAAGACAAAACATTTTAAAGTCCAGGAAAAGCCCTAAAAGACAGAATGAATCCACAAGCCAAGCTGTCAATGATCACTGAATAAGCCTAAATTTTTAAATAATTCCTTCAAAAATGTATTATAGTTCTTCATTTTCCTTGGCATTCTGTCTTGCAGCTGTTCAAATCTCACAGTGTCTTATTTTCTTTTCTGACCTTGGTTCTTGCTTTACTGTGAAAAATCCACCTGTGTGAATTTTACAACATTTCTATAATTTCTTTCTTTATCACCCATTTTATGTTTGTGATTCATCACACAGTAGACCTAAGCCAGGCACTGGCTGTTAGGATTTGGCACATAACCAGATGCACTCTCTCAGGCTACATAACACTTATTCCCCATCACACTTCAGGCTAGAGAGACTGTGACACCAAGAGAGCTTTTCTTCTTCTGCATAAGTTGGTGTCAGGCATCTCCACAAGAGTTTGCAAGAGTCTTCACAAGTTGGGTTTCCACCTTCATTTCTAAGGGCAGAGTTCAGAGAACTATTGCTTCTCATTGGGCTCAGTGCAAGTGCTGTGTAAATGATGTCATCACACCCCCTTTGTTCTACCCCAATTCATCCTAATGTGCAAATGCACTAGCAATCTGTACCTTGTAATATGAACATTTTGGGAAGTGAAATCCATTGACCTTAATGTGGTTTATAAGGCCCTCAAGAGTCAGGTCCCTGCTTAACTTTCTGGACCCATCTTTCACCTTTCCCCCTCCTCCATATGTCCACTTTGCTCTTGTCATACTGACCTTTCATTTTCCTTGAGCAACTTTCTTGCCTCAAGTCATTATGTCACCTTTGCCTTTAAGGTCATTCCTTCTCATCAGTTGGTTAACACCTATTTATCTCTCAGTTGAGAGTTATTTTTCAAATATGCATTCAAGGATTGCCGAAAAATGGGTTGGTCTTCCTTCTGCATGCTTCTAACTAAATCTTCTACATCTCTAACTACAGTGATGACTTAACATCTGTTTCTCTTTCTGTCTCTCCTTTCTCTCTCTTCCCACCTCTCTCATTTTATTTTCAATTTTGGTACTAGGAATTGAACCCAGGGTTGCTTTACTACTTAGCTACATCTCCAGTCCTTTTAATTATTTTATTTTATTTTATTTTGAGACAGGGCCTTGCTAAGGTGTTGAGACTGGCTTTGAACTTATGATCCTCCTGCCTCAGCCCCCAAGTCTGAAAGCTCCATAAGAAATGGAAACCTGTTTATTTGGTCCTCCATGATTTCTGTTTATGATTCTAGCTCCAGGCATTTATTAAGCACAAAAAGTTTGTTAAACAAATGAAAAGCTGTTTGTCATCTCCTATAACTCCACGTCATTACTCCACTACCCATGCCTTCCTCCTTGCCTTTGGTCTCCACAACATATAGGCTGTGATGGGTAATTACATACAGCAAACTTAGAAGACTGGGAACTTAGTAGAGCATCTATATTGTACTGCCTCTGAATAAATGAAGGCATACTGGCCAAAGAAAGATAAGACACCTTGCCTCAGAACACTGAGCAGGAGGGAAACAGGCTCTGGACCTGACTCCAAATCTTCTAAATCCTTGTTTTATGTTCTTTCTACAACACCAAGATATTTACCAATGATCAGGACTTCTCATCAACTCCCTTGAACAAAGTTCATATGCCACTGACCCAACACTAACGGGATAGGTAGATTATGTCATTAATGTCCCTGCATTGGTGCACTTATACAATAGCATATAGAAGCAAAATTAAAAAGGAAGCTTAACTCAGTAAAACCCTGTGTCAAAACTTGAACATATTATATTGATTTTTCTGTTGCTTGAATTTATGTTGCTATTGCACAAGCTTTTTTAAACAGTAGAAACCAAGAATACTTTTTTTTGCTGTAATTGTTGCTGTTAAGTGCTTATAAAAAATATCAGGAGTATTAAATATTTTGTTGCCAAAATAGTATTCTGATTCTACCTGCAAATACATTAGAAGGCAAAGGAAGACAGTTCCTCTGAGATGTTATTACCAGTGTGTGCACATTTAATACTTTTTGGGGAACATCATCTCCAAAAATAATTTAAGGTATTTTTACCAAAATTAAGCAACTCCATTTTAGTTTAACCTGGCAACAAGAGAAAGGCTGAAGCTAAAAAACATGCTAATTTTAGTTCACCTGCAACACTGTGCTTTATCCTTGTTTTAAAATACTTGGTGACAGTGGCCTCTTTTGGGAGATTTCCCTGGTAATATCCTGATTCTGTCCCAGCAAATGTATACTTCCTCTCAGTAACCATTTGAGGTTAATTTGGGTGCCATATTTTTCAGGACTCAGGAATTCCACTTGCAAGATGTTTTAGTTTGGTTATCAGGTGCCCCCCCCCCCCAAAAGCTTGTTAATGCAGGAATATTCAGAGATGAAATGACGAGATTATGAGAGCTGTAACCAAATCAGTCTACCCTGGCTGAATGGACTGACAGGAAGGTAACTGTAGGCAGCTAGGGCATGGCTAGAGAGGATGGATCACTGAGGATGTGCCCTGGAAGGGTCGCTCTTCCCTGTGGCCTCCTCCCTTCTCACTCTGTCTGTTTTCTTACTTCCTTTAAGTTCTTCTTCTTAGGTATTTTGGTCCCAGCGACACAAATCTAACTAAAACATAAGGCTGTGCATTATAGTTTAAAGCACATTCACAACGCTGGCTCTGCTACCTGTGCCATGGGGAACTGAATAAGGTAACATTTCTGAACTACAGTTTCCACGTCAGTACGATGGGAACATTAACCACAATGTGAAACATTACACACTAGAGGGGCTATTTGCACAACAGGAGGCAAACTCAAATATCCATTACCAGGTAAATGGGTAGATTGTGTTTTATTTATAAGATGGACCATGACACAGTGCTAAAAAGAAACTGATACAAAAATAATACTGAACCTTAAAAATTCTATGTTAAGCAAAAGACATCAGGCACAAAAAACTACAAAAGTATGACTGCATGTGTATTACATTGTAGAAAAGCAAAATGAAGCTACTGTGACAGAGGGCAGGTTGGTGATTGCCTCTGGGTGGGGAGGGGCTGAATGGGCTAGTGCAAGAGTGAACTTTCTAGGACTTTCAAAAGGTCCTATATCTTACTAGGGTGACTGATAACACTGGTGGACAGATCTGTCTAAACACACTGAACTAGCCATTTAAAATCTTTTTGTATGTAAATTATGCTTCCCTAAAATCGTAAAGTAACTGGTATTTTTTCCTTCATATAGATTCTTAGGCTGTCAATAGAAAATGGGAGAAGACTTTTGTTCCATGAACCTGGGAAATAATCATGGTAGCCCTGGGATCTCACCAAGGTAAATGCCACTGTGAGCCCTCCTACAACCTGCCTTAAGTTGAAGTTCATCTCAGAGAGCTCCCATGTTTGCTTGCACATATTTGAGTACACCATGTCTTCTCTTTGGGGGAAAAATAAAAGCACATTGTATAAGTCCTTCTTTTTAAACAGTTGCTTTTTTTTTTTTTAGAAGGGAAGTTAGGAAGTATATAGTATATCAAAACAAGTAAACCATTTTTCAACTGCTACAAAAGATACACATTGAACATGTCTTAGAGGAAAGAACAAAATTACATTTATATTCTGGGAAAAGTTTTAGTTTGTTTTTAATGATTATAAGTTGTTCTACTGCTGCCCAAGTTCCTTTCTCCCTTTCTAATGACTATCCAGAATGATGACAGTTGAATTACTTTAAAAAAGTTTTAAATACTCTCTTCCTTACTTTAGTATTAACAAATAATTGGGCATAGACATAGCCACTTAAAACTCAAGAAAAATAATTATTAAAAAAAAAGAATTTTAAACAACCATCAAAAGAAGATCTAAGGAGAAAAACATGTCAATAATTGCTTTGTGGTCTAGAAATTTAATACTGGAGATCTAAAGCTACCTCTCATTGTTTTCAAAGTACTGCACAGAACAGGTGCATTAAGAAGAAACTGATGGGTAAGAAGTCTAAGAAAACAGCTGCTAATGGAATGTGTTGAATTTACATGTTGGATAAAATGGAAGTAATATCAGCTAAGTGTAACTGCTTTTCTCCCAGCACTTTGTTTGCTGTTTGTCATATTAAGCACTTAGAGCACCCCCCCACCTTTGAAAGTACAACTTCATTGTATAATTATGGTAAGAGAATGTATTACACATTTTTCTTTTTCTTTTTTGCTTTGCCTAGTACAATGCATTGCAGACCAACTCTTCAACAAACTCGTGCTGAAAGAACTGAAGAATTAAGAGCACATTATGAACATCCTCCATATTAAGAATGAACTGGATCCCAAGTAAGCATCTATCTTCTGGGGAGAAGGCACCTGCCAAGTTTTAGAGTTTTCAGCCCAGATTTACCACTATTGTTCTAAAATGTGATGAGGTAGGTGTATTCCGTATTCTGCCTACATTGTCCCCAAATTTCTATAAAACTGTCAGGGTAAAAAATGAGAAAACACAGTATAAATTTACAAATAAACCTTTCCGCAACTTTAAAACATTGTTTCATAGAATTAGTATCAAAAGGCATCATTCAACATAAATTGGTGACATAAATATATAAAGAAAAGGTCAAACTAAGTATGGTATGTATCTAAAATGGTTTATGTCTTTAATCTTTCAAGGAAAGCAAAACCAAGTCATTTTCCTAGCATTTAGTTAGTGTGTGCTCCTGATTTTCCTATCACAGATCCGAAATAAGCCAGATTCAGTGTGAAACTGTTCCTTCAGACACAGGTACGCTCTAGGGTTGATTATAGAGGTGAAAGAAACACAGGACAGATGCAAAGTCCTGCTTGTGGTGCAGCTGGGTTTGCATGATCATTCTCAACCTTCAGCCACTGTAAGGCACAATTTATATGTTGTTATAAACATGGGACACGCTTTGCAAAGGTTGGCGATTACATTTCCACACAATGGGGTGACTAGAGTCTGAGAGAAGACTAAAGAAGCACTGGGAGCCCAAATTCATATTCTATATCTAATTCTGATTTAAGAACAATAAAGGTCAATGATTGTCTTTTCATATAATCATTGAATTTTGGAGAGAGATAGTGGGTCTCGTGTTGTAACTTTCTCAATTTAAATGAGAAAAAATAGGGGTTCATATATATAATTAACATAATTATATATATATATAAATGGTTTGCCCAAGATAAGACACACCTCCCATCATGTCAGGGTTACCTCTAAATCTCTGGAGTTCTGAGTTAAGAGTTCCTTTCATTGTAGTATATTCATTCATTCTCCCCCCTCCTGCCCTCATATACCAGTTTTTTTTTTTTTTTTTTTTTTTTAATGTTTTAACCATTTAGTTGGATCTGTTCATACATGGACATTATTTTCATGGACAAAGCTCAAAGCCATAGTCCGCTGATACTGCAGAGGTTCCGCTTATATATAACCCGTAAGGCAGCTCTGATGTTCGCACTAAAGAACACTGAACAAATAAGCAACTCATTTCTCTTCAAGCAAAATGCCAGTATGGTATATTTATGCTGGAAATGCTAATTAATTTATTATATGAAATCTTCAAATGATCAAAATTTCCCAGAGGATAGAGTACAGAGAAATATTTCTCACCCCTCAAGTTAAAACATCACAATATTTTTATTACAATCAGTTTTGTATTATTCCAAATAGCCTGCAGTATGTAAGGGAACATTTCCCTTGTGACTCTTTAGTTTTGATACAATTGGAAAAAATGATTTCTTTCTGAGTATATTTACAGGGTCTTTCTGAATCTTTGAGCATGAAAAATCTCAAGAAGATAAAGGAAATCAATTACTATTTGCTGGCTCTCCAACCCCACCACCACCACAGGAGGGGAAATATGATGATTACTTTTCCTCATTTCAGCACAAACATGGGTTTAGAAAAGCAAATACTAAGTTTGCTAAACAGAATGCTCAGTTTGCTAAATTACTTTGCTTAACTTAGGGAGAAATTTTGAGTTTATCTGAGGACCCATTAGTAATATTGTTATCCTGAACTATGTTCAACACAGTGTTGACCTGGGTATTCAAACTTTATCTCATGTTATACTTTGCAAAGAAATCTGAAGCTCAACTCTGTAGTCTGCCTCCCTGATTCTACTAACTTCAGATCCACTCCATCCACCATAAATATAGCAAACATTTTTGAAAAACGAAAATGATCACTCCTACTTAAAACCCTCCAATGCCATAAGAGTTCAGCTGCTCATCACAGTTTGCAAAACACCTTGTATGATTTGGTCCTGCCTGCTTTTGGCTTCTCCTGTGGATGGTGTGGTGGTCTGGCTCAGCATTCATGCCAGAGGTTGGAAAATTAAAAACTCCTATTTGCCAAGTTCATTCCCAAATAGGTCTGGGCTATAGTCTGCTAAATACCAGTGAGATTACTTGAGATTAGAATAAGGGATTTAGACACTTCTGTCTCTTTTAACCCTCTCCCCCTTTTATTCCTGGCAAAGCATTTCAAGAAAGGTCTGATATAAATGGGGAAGTTTCCTGTCTGTGGTGTTTTCTCAGTGGAATGTGTCTGCCTGACAATAGAAGTGGCTCCTTGCTGGTCTGACTCTGTATTGTGGTTCTCAGGGTTACTCTCTTTTTAGCTTTCCTAAATAAACCTACAATCATTTTATCCTGTCTACAAAAACAAAGTCAGATGGATTCTGAACCCTACTGTTCCATCTTGAATGATCTATTTATTTTTAGTTTCTTCAGAGTAACAATATTTTTTCTTATCTCAAGACCTTTGCACTTACTTTCTGCCTTGCATGATTTGGGCTTCACTGGGCTCCTTCTCCTATCTCAGTTCTTCACATAAATGCTAACTTCTCAGAGATATTTCCCCTAGTTAATCAACCCAATTTAGATACTGCCCCCTTTTCTCCTATTAAACCCTCTGCCCTTTACTTCAATACTAGTTTACACAAATTACAATGTATAATAAAACAACGAAAATTTTATTTCCATTTTTTGTATTAGACAATGTAATTAAACTGATAATTTGATACTATAATATCTTCGTGTTCTATAATAAAATGTCTCAAGGCATCTATTTCAGATCTGGATCAGTCAACTGCAGTTTCTGATGTTTATAGATATATATTCCCCCCGCTAACTAAATCATGAGGTCTGCCATTTGCTCAGCAGTACTTTGGAGAGTGCCTGGTACAAATACTTTTTAACTAAACCCATTTTGCATCAAGTAATTGTCCAACTTTTCAATTAGCCTATGCTTTTTCCATTGATTTTCATCAGGCATGGCCTAGCCAGGGAAACCTATTGAGAAGTCACTGATCACAGTGGTGGAGAAAATTCCCTCAGGCCACAGTGTCAAGGCAAAGCATTGAATCAAGCACCTGTTAGGGATTATGAGGCAAAGACAGTGTGTCTGTATGGTTCCATCTCCCTCGAACCTAACAAGGTATCTAAATGTTGAGTAGGTGCCTAATAAATAAATGTTTAGCAAATGAACAGATCACATTCTTTTTATCTGAAAATAACAACAGTTTCTGGGAGGTTAAATCACTCTTCCAAGGTCAAATCTATCATGTGCAGGTGACTCTAGGTCCAGTGCCATTGGCTACACAGAAATTAGCCTTTCCTTCATGCCATGCACTTAACAGTCAAGTAAGTAGTCACATCACTGAAATTTCTCCCATTTTACTTTTGAGGTTAGAAAAATATATATATATATTTTAGTTGTAGATGTACACAATGTCTTTATTTTATTGCTTTGTATGTGGGGCTGAGGATCGAACCCAGAGCCTCATGCATGTGAGGCTAGCACTCTACCACTGAGCTACAATCCCAGCCCCAGAAATATATTTTGTTTATTTTAAATTCTGAGAAATAAAAGTGAAGAACCACTTTGGATACTTCAAAATGTATAGAATATTTTCTAATCAAAACCCTTTCACGTGTCTTGCTGTTTTCAAAATCCAAAATCATTTTACAATGCTTGAATTCCAGGGCTAGCTTTGCTAGCAAAATTACACTTAAGTGATAAATTCCCCATATTGAGGATTACATTCCTCATGACATGTTTTCTTGAATAGGTAGTTTAATGTTTTAATTATGACTAAGATATACTTGGTATAATTCATGAGGACCCCTTTCTCTAGCTGTTTACATAGAAAATACCAGAACAAGAAAAAATGCATTTTGTCTAGTTTTGCAGCTAAATTTCTGACATGTTATTTATTTTTCATATGGCTTACAAAGTGAAAAATGCTGCTAGGATCGTTAAGTATATAAAAGAAAAATATTATAAGAAACATGGGTGCGGAAATCACAATCATATTGTTTTATTCCATGTGCCATTACTAGTTTTTTGAATTGGTGTTTGTATTAGACAATATAATTAGACTGATAATTTGATATTATAATATCTACCTGTTCTATAATAAAATGTCTCAAGGAATCTGTTTCAGATGTGGATCAGTCAACTGCAGTTTCTGATGTTTAGATTTCACATGTAGAATAAGAATATATCTTCATTTACAAATATTTAGTGGCTCTTTTGACCTTTGTTTTCAAAACATTAGGTATTCAGGACATATTTTCAAATTTTTTTATAGTTACTAAAACAAAAGATTTCTCTTTTCTTAAAAATCCAAAGCCAGTATTTAGACTGACTTCTTTCATATTAAAAAGAGCCAAAAGAAAAGATCCTCTCAATTCCAACATTCCAAAATTATACAAAAATTCAAGGCGTCTTTGTTTTTCTTATTAGCCAAAGAGCTACATTCTGCTTGAAGATGATAGCACATGCATTCAAAATATCAGGTCTAATAACTCTATTTCCCAAGAAAACAAGCACAACATACCCATACAAATGCAAAGCAAATGGAAGGAGGGAAAACATTACCTTTTACAGATACTAAAGGATTTTAAAGAAGATGCTACCAGCACACTTAGGAAAATGCATTTCTTTTCTCTTGGCTTTTATAGTAAAATAAATTTCTAGAATATTTTGTACAGAAAAGACCTAGTGTTGTAGATATACCTCATGTGTATCTCTATGCATTTTGCATGCACGGCAAGTCAACAGACACATCAGCATGTGCTGCTTTCTCATCTATGGCTGGTCACATGGAATAAGAAATAAAGCACAGTTAAATATTCCTGATTATTTGAGTAAGGTTCCATAATTGCTCCTCAAATTTGAACTGTCGTGTTAGATTTTTTAAAATTTGAAATTTGTTTGGACAGAGAGGTTGCAGGCTATGATATAATGCTTATGGCAGCTCTGCTCTATTGAAATATGGGATTTAAATATAAATTTAAATCACTTGTTAAGGTTTGGGGATGGTTTAATTGTATGTATCACTTTAAAGGTTCATGTGTTGAAGCTGGTTATGTCATTGGGTGGGTGCTGTCCTTGGGGCTTGGGAAGAATTAACGTAATTCTCCTGAGATCTGGCTTAGGTTTGTTTGTTTGGTTTTTGGGGTTTTTTTTAATACCAGGCATTGAACTTAGGGGCACTCAACCACTGACCCACATCTCCAGCCCTTTTTGTGTTTTATTTAGAGACAAGGTCTCACTTGCTTAGCACCTCGCTAAATTTCTGAGGCTGGCTTTGAACTCGTGATCCTCCTGCCTCAGTCTCCTGAGCCACTGGGATTATAGGAGTGCACCACCACACCCCACCTGGCTTAGTACTTTTGAGAGTGAGTTGTTACAAAAAAGAGCTAGCCTGGCCCCTACATCTCTCTTTTGAGTTTTGCCATGTGATTACTCTCTCCCCTTCATACAGGCTCCCATTATGATGCTATCTATCGTATTGAGATGCAGCCACAGGAGCCCTCACCAGAAATCAAACTGATGGGAGATACCTGACCTTAGACTCTCAGCCTCCCAAAATATGAGCTAAATAAGCCTCTGAACAATATACCTAGTCTCAAGTATTCTTTAACATCCACAATGGGCATAGTGGACTACAACATTCATTTTAGTTATGATCTTACACTGGTTTTAAACACCGCTACCATGACTGAAGGCTGCTCTTTATGTAATTGTTCATTCAGCCCTTAAAGCAGTCATTGAGACTTCATAAAATTTTCCTAACATACTTTCTTCTTCAAGTCAATGCTGGATCCTAAATACCCTACTGTCATGTTTGTCTCCCTATATCAAAGCCTAATCTATTGTGTGTGTCCCTGCTGGCTGGAGCTTCATCCTCCTTATCCACCTCTGGCATTCTAAGTCCCACAGCAACCAATGTAATATTCATTCCTGCCTCTGTATTTTTTCATGGTTTCTTCCACCAAGCTTGCCTTATCTCTGAATTGCAAAAACCTGTGCCAAAGCAAATACTTTCTTCAAATTATTTCATCTTTCATGGAGCCCAAACAAGTAAACAAATAACACACACACACACACACCAATTTTCTGTCCTATAAGCCCTTATATAGAGTTATAAAGAGCACAAATCTACAGTAGCAGTTTGAGTGGGAAAAGGCCTCATTCT
This sequence comes from Geosciurus inauris, assembly GCA_004024805.1. Taxonomy (NCBI): domain Eukaryota; kingdom Metazoa; phylum Chordata; class Mammalia; order Rodentia; family Sciuridae; genus Geosciurus; species Geosciurus inauris. The sequence continues at coordinate 40,264 of PVHX01003305.1, read as the reverse complement.
AGAGTTGATCAGAGTCTCCAGGAAGATACCTGAAAAGTTACTTGGCTTGATTATTACACCTTCACCCCTAATGAGAATTTCTATGAAAACAGTATAAAATTTCAATCAATAAAATATCCACAAAATAGAAGAGTATGTCTATGCTATTTATCACTCCAGCCTATACATCAGCTCAAACTTCAATGGATATTAGATATTCCAAAATGTGTATTGATATGAACAAATATCTGTAAATGTTAGCATTATTGCTCAAAATATCCAGTCTTTCTCTATAGTGCCCTTCTCAACTATAAAACTGTATATGCCTGCACCTCATAGGCATGAGGCCTCACCATGCCATCAACAGGGACCATTTAAAACACAAGTGAAAGTGACCCATACCACCTCCTGGTAGGAGGAAGAGATTTAATAAACTGGGCCCTCACTGTTATGGTTTTGATGTGAGATGTTCCCCAAAAGATCGTGTGTTAGACAATGCAAGAAAGTTTGGAGGAGAAATGATTGGGTTGTGAGAGTCTTAAATCAATCAGTGAATTAATCCCCTAATGGGAATAATTGAATGGTAACTGAAGGTTAGTATGGTGTAACTGGAGGAGGTGGGGCATGGGGCTGTGGTTTTGGGGTATACATTTGTACCTGGCAAGTGGAGGTCTTTCTCTCTGCTTCATGATCATCATGTGAGCTGCTTCTCTCCATCAGACTCTCCTGCCATAATGCTCAGCCTTGCCTCGAGCCCTGAGGAATGGAACCTGCAGTCTATGAACAGAGACCTCTGAAACCATGAGCACCCAAATGAAATTTTCTTCCCCTACAGTTGTTCTGGTCGGGTCCTTTAGTCACAGCAGCTAAAAAGCTGACAAAAGCACATTTCTTTCTCTTTTATAACTTAAGGCAAACAATGCCCCAATATACCTGCTCCAATGACTATTCAGAAAGAAAAACAGCAGAGCCACAACAAAGAATAAACCTTTCGATAATAGTGAGATTGGGACTACCACAACAGAATTTAGCCTAAACTGTCAGATACAGAGAGAATCAAATATATAAAGGAAGATGACTTTTTCCTAGTACTGGCTGTTGCCTCTGACAGACAGAAAGGGCAATCCTGTTATTTAAATGTATGAGACTCTTCAATATAGAAACATTGGTCCCCAGTAACATAGAAAACAGACTGAGCAAGGGGGCAAAGGGAGAGGACTCATTTTTTCTTTTCATTTTATCCAAATTAGAAAATTTTGAGGAGCTGGACGCAGTGGTGCATTCCTGTAATCCCAGCACTTTGGGAGGCTGAGACAGGAGAATCGTGAGTTCAAAGTCAGCCTCAACAACAGTGAGACGCTAAGCCACTCAGTGAGATCCTGTCTCTAAAATAAAACACAAAATAGGGCTGGGGATGTGGCTCAGTGGTCCAGCAGTACCCCTGAGTTCAATCTCTGGTACAAAAAAAGAAAAAAAAGAAAAAGAAAGAAAAGAAATTTTTGAGGAGAAGGGAATACAGAGTGTTTTAAAAAATTTTAGGTCATATAAATCTTTTAAAATGTGCATAATGAGCTTGTATTGTGTGTAATTAAAATAGCAGTAAGGATAGGGAAATACGTTAAGATAAGACAAACTGTAAAGTTCTTATAAATATTGAGTAGAAACATTTAAATGAAATTATTAACCATTTCAGATCAAAACACAAATTATACAGCTAATATTTTTTATATTTGAACTGGTTTTCTTTATTGACAGCTTTAGAAGATTCTAGAGGTATAACTTAATTTCATGCAATGTTCAGGCAGGAAATGCATTTATCTCTGGATAATTTCATCTAGGATACCACTTGAGAAATTTATCTTGGTTTTATGTAACTTTTGTGGAAATAAAAATTTCTTCTCATATCTGATCCATAATTTAGCATGTGTAATTAACACATGTAATGATGTGTTAATGATCTCTTATTTATACAGCATCTAGCTTCAATGAACACAAAATGCTCTATTTACTTAATTTATTCTCTAAACATATGCATCTGGAACTATCCTTGGACTTAAAATAAATTAACTCCGCTAAAGAGTAGATTTCTTTAAAATAAAATTTATTTAAGGGCAAGAATAAAAAATTAAGGCCTGCAAATATTTCTTTGTATGACAAAATTATTTTAAGGCATTTGATTTGGAATTAGAGTACAAGAAAAGTCCTATCAGTGTTCAGCAGGCTCCTGATGACTACTGAGAGCCTTAAATTTTTACTAACATAATAAGAAGAATTTAATTTGTAATGAAAGGCTACTTTGCAATTGCCACTAATTCTACATTTACCTGCCTCTATAATTCGCTTCACTTACAGCTGTCTCTTACATTAATATTCATTACAAAAGCCCCTCTCTTATATTACTTGATTTGACAGAAATGCATTAGCTATGACGGATTCAAAATGTTCTCAGACAGTATTAATGCAAGCAGAACCTACAATAATTATTACTATTTAAACACACAGATTATTCCTTTTGGTCTGTTTTTAAAAAATGGAGATAAAATCTCCAGCCACCTGAAATCAGAACTGTTTTTTAAAAAACATTGTATATTAATATCATTTTCCCCCATGAAAACAGTCATATACAGAAACGCTTGCACATGATAAAATATGGTGGCTCTGCATATTTATAGAAAGAAAATAAAATAAAAAAAGAATTAGCTTCTCAGTTGTACAGAGAATAAAGGGGACCTCAGGAGGTTGAGTTGTTGGGTTTTATTCAATTTCAAATCACTATCCAGAAGGTCCTGTACATAACTTTTCCCTTACCCTTATCACATAAGGCCGGACCGACAGTTCATTGCAATAAGGAAAAGTCAAGATAAAGAGGGATCCTTGTATTTTAATGATCACTAAATAGCACAACACATGACCTGATTCCTGAGTACATTATTCAGTGATACTATACAAAGATACTATAGAAATTCCCCAAATAAATATTTCCTACGTCAAATATAAACTTTGATCTTCCTATAAAGTGTCCTTTCTAATTTATAAATTTCTAATCATCTATTATAATTTTGAAATGCTCCACTTTCTTATGCCTACTTTTTTTTGTTAATAGTATCAAGTTTAGAAGAGATACGTCTCACAAAGCATTTGATCAAAGTTTTATCTCATGATTTTTCAATGTATATTTTAGCAAGGAACTGTCTCTTCAGAAAAACATTATGCAGAAGCCCAATTCTTAGCAAATAGATAGTAAAATTGGAAGGCTCGACCCTGAGTTCTGAAGGCCACATCACAGTCTCTTAAGGAGCTCAGTGGGGGGATGGGAGCAGACCACAAAGCATTCCCCATTCACATTCTGCTCCAAAATGCCCCAGGCCAGCCTATTCTGTTTTCTAGACTATAGTACAACACCAAAGACTAAGGACTCATCTCCTCACAGTGTAGACCAGTCCACTTTCAGATAGCTTTTAGTTTTTAAAGAAGCTTTTCTTACTGACTCAAAATCTACCTTTCTGAAACTTCCATTCACTGATTAGCTGATTCATGAGAGTCTTTGGGGTTTACAATAGCACGCAAATTCAATAGGTGTTCATATCTAATTGCTGGATAAATAAGAATGAAAGGATAAATAATGCTACCTCTTCTATTTATTCATTTGATGATGCTGCTGCCAACATTTCCTTGAGGTTTGCTATTATAGATCCTTCACGTTCTTTCCCATGATGTGGTTTCCTGACCGTTCAAAATCCTGTGCAATTTGTTCTGGCCTTGAACAATTTCATAAACTTTCTTGTAAGTGAGGAAACAAGACTAAGTACAATAACTGAGGCTTGGTGGGACCTAAGTGAGTAAGTACAGCCATTGGTACTATCAGTCTGTTTGTTAGTTCTGAGGATCCTAAAAACCCACAGGCTAAGACTGTCACAGGGCTGACTCCTACTGTGTGGGGTCTACTCAGTTCACTAAATCTGCAGGTCAGCAAACTGTGGACTGTGGGCCAAATCTACTCACCATCCGCTCTTCTAAATGAAGTTATATTGGAACACAGTCATTGACGTTCAATGATATGATTTTCTGGGCTGTTTGGCACTATGACAGTGAGTGAGTGGCTATGACAGGGACTGTATGACCTGCAAAGGGTAAAACAGTTCCATGTAGTCCTCTGCAGAAAAAGTCTGCCAATCCTTGACTATATCATCCTTCTTGCCCAGGATTACTAAAGTACAGGCTGCTAGGGTGTGGCTCTGTGGCAGAGTACTTGCCTAGCATGCATAAGGCTCTGGGTTCGATGGTCCTAGAACTACAAACAAATAAATAAATAAAACTGGGTCAAGAAAAGCAAGACTTCGTTCTGATTTTTCCAAATACCACACAACCAAAAAAAATCTAAGAAATACCTAGGACACTACTACTTCCTTCTAGGCAAAGCTTTTACCCCTAAATGCCTCTAAATCAGTATTTCCCCAAATCTTATAATCAGTAGAAGTTATCCGTGAAGTTTTTAAAAAAGTGACAACAGCTGGGCCTCCAACTAGGTCTCAAGGGTGTGATTTTGAATAATACACAGCATTAGCTACTAGGATGGCTCTGTTCTTCCCTTCTACCACAGTGACCTTTTGTTTATTGGGAAATGACCTCGGTTTCTGTTGTGATTGTTGGGGGTGGTTGTTTGGTAATGTTTTACTTTGAAACAATTTTACATCTACATGGAAGGTGCAAAAACTGTATAGAGTTGCCATGCAGCCTCCACCCAGGATCCTTCAATGACTCAAAATCTACCTTTCTGAAACTTCCATACATAACCATAGATACATTATCAAAATCAGGAAATTGACATTGTACAGTATTAATAAAATATAGAACTTATTTGGATTTTACCAGTTTTAACATGCAATCTTTCTTTTATATTCCTATGAAGTTCTATTACTTGTATTGAGTTTTATAATTGCCATCATGATCAAGAATGGAATGTTACCTCACACGCAAAACACTCCTCCCATGCCACCCCATCATAGGCAGGGTTTCCTTCAAACCCTGAACTACTCCATCAGTGTAATTTGGAAAATACTATCTAAATGGAATAATAAAAGGATAGGTCCTTTTCACCCTGGTTTTGTTCACTTATCATGGTGCCTTCAAAATCCACCCAAGATGTTACATATGTCAATAGTTTATTTCTATGAGGTGCTAAGTATCATTCCATTCTATCACTTTATTACAATGTGTTAATTCATTTGCCCAATGAAAAAAAAACCATTTGAGTCATTTCCAGTATTTTCTAAGGGTTCACAAGACTGCTGTAGATATCTGTATTCAGATTTTTGTATGAATATAGTTTTCATTTCTCTTGGATAAATACTTAGGTATAAGATCCCTGGGTCATATGGCAAATACTGTTTCATCTTTAAAAGAAACTTCCAAAAATGTTTTTCTCAATAGCTATATTAGTTGTGTTTCCCTCAGCAATATTTACAAAGTCCCAGTTTCTCCACATTCTCGTGAGTAGTTAGAATTGTCAGTATTTGTTTTTTATTTTAGCCATTCTATCAGGTGTGTAGTAGTGTCTTATCATGACTTTAATTTCCATATTCCCAGTAGTTAATGGTATCAAATATCTTTTCATGGCTTATTTGCCATCTGTTCATTCTTCAGAAAAATGTCTGTTCAAGCCTTGTGCCTATTTTCAAATTGAATTTTTTCCTTTTTTTTATTGAGTGTTAAGCATTCTTTATATATTCTGATACAATATCTTTGCCAGATATGTGAATTGAAAATACTTTCTATAAGGCTTGACTTTCACAAACGTTTTCCCCCCTCATACTAGGGATTGAACCCCAGGGGGCTTAACCACTTAGTCACACCCTTGGACCTTTTTATTTATTTATTTTGAGATAGGGTCTCTTTAAGTTACCAAGGTTAGCCTCCAACTTGTGATCCTCCTGTCTCAGCCTCCTGAGTCACTGGAATTACTGGCATATGCCACCATGCCTGACCATAAAGTTTTTAATTTTGATGAAGTGCAATTTATCACTTTTTCTTTAATGAATCATGCCTTTGATGTTATTCTTTAGTAGAATCCAATGAGGATAGAGAAATTGCACAGTAATTTGAACATGGAAAATTTAGTATTAACTGGAATGGGGTCATTAAATGACAATTAGCAGGTAAGAGAAAAAGAGATCTCTAGATAATATAGAATTAGCAGATATAAGGATCAGATCATGTGTCCAGGGAAAAGTTCCCTCCCTCAACTCTGAGCTCATTGGAGAGAAGGTGGCTAAAGAATGCTAGAGAGGTTTACTGAATGCTTACTGAATGCTAGAGAGGTTTCTATGGGACTTCTTGATGGAACTTGCTAGAAATCTGTTCTCTAGATACTAGGGAAAGCTGCCCACAAAGCAGTATCTTGTCAGAGCTACAATACTACAAAACCACTTTAGGGATGTGTTGGGAGAAGCTGCTGGCATGTGACTGCTTACGGCCACCTTACACTGTAGGAGTTTGAGCAAAGAGATTACATGACCAGGAATAAAGACACCTTCCTTCCACAATGTCTCTTCACAGCCATCTACTTAGGAAGGTTATCATCCTGCCAGCTTGTCAAAAAAGGATATTAAAGGGTCCAGATCCATTTTGCCAGAGGTAGTCAACAGCACTCTACCTTGCAATTCTCCTAGCATCTTTTTGTTTGCTTTAGATGTGTACTGATAAAACTTTATTTAAACCCTAGATGGTTGATCCAGGGGCAATAATTTGAAATCTTGATACAAATCACATACGACTTGAGTCACTATATTATCAGGGGCTATGTTTGCTGAGCCAAGGTTGATATTGATTCTTATATAAAATGCACAGACTCTAGACCAGACCCTTCATGATCTTTGATGTTGTTCACATTTTTCTGTGATTTCCTTCCCTTGAGTATGGGCAGGACCTGAAACTTCCTTTTTGTGGTGAGATTTAGCATATTATTTCAAGTCAAGTTTGTGTTACTGTCTCTACCTGGGTGAGGGCTGAGCACAAAGGGTCAGCAGGAATTTTTCCTCTGGTTCTGAAGTGAGAGTGGAAGAGAAGGCAAGGCATACCTTCTTGGTGGTGTAGTCTGGAATACAAGGGGTATTGCCAAAAGGGTCCCCTTCTCTAGAGCTGCCTCTTCCAGATCTAGAGGAGGACTAGAAAGAATAGGCTTGTCTTGGGGCTGTTTTGTTTGCAGCCACTGGCAGTTCTAGGTTATAGGATCTCTAGGAGCCCAGGGTTGGCATATGTAGGAAGCAAACAAAATAAAACAAACAAACAAATGCAAAATGAAGAGCTCCCCACTGGGTAAGGCCCCCACCCCCGCGGTCCTGAGGTCCCCACCGAGCCTGACTTTTTGCTCCATTCTCTCCCTCTCCAGAGTAGTTTCCTGATGGTTGCTTTATGAATCCTCCCCAGGCTTCACAGTTGTAGTCATCAGGAAGAATAAGGTAGAACGTGCTTATTCTACCTTCGCTGGATCCAGAAACTCCCCATGGCCTGTTTGAATAGATTTATTTGCTTTAACCACACGCCACGGTCCATTCCATGTGTAGGTGTTTTAGAGCCACAGTGTTGCCGTGATCAATTGGCTACGTGAGATTCCCTCTAAAAAGATGCTTGTCTTGATCCACAGGGTTTACATACATGTCAGAGCTGGAAACAGATCATGATATGGACTTCCATGTTAATTATGATGGGCAGACTCTCAAAACACTGAGGAAAGAATATCAGTTGTCTTAAAATGCCAGCCAAAGGGGGAAAAATGCATACCGGCGTCACTGACTCCCAACTATCAGGCATGTCAAATCCCAGAAGGCCTTGACAGGCTCTGTGGCTTTACCACCATTTCGCCTTCCCTAGCTGGTTCTTGGGTTCCTCCATGAGGTTTCTTCTATATAGAAAACAGCTTTTTAATCTCCTTGTCCAACATCATTTATTTTTTCCATTTGTGAGACCCACAGAGAAGCGGAATGTCCTGCTTCTATCTGAAAATGACAATATACAATAATACTGGTGACCATAATAAATAGTAACTTTCTAACATTTCAGAGTACCAGTTATGTGGTAGACAATATGTTAGCTGCCCTAACTGTGCTATTGATCATCCTCTCTATAAGTTGTCATATAAGAGACTAAGAAAACTAAATGGTACAGCAGAGATTAGAAACCTAGAGTCTGATTCCAGATCTTACCTTCTTTTTCCAAACCAAAGGTTCACCTGTACTCCTGCCACCACTGTTACAGAACCCCTTTTACCTGTACCTTTAGGCCTACACGATAGTATTTACAATTTGGTTTTATCTACCAAACTAGACTGAAAGCCTGAAAGCTTCTTTTTTGGTACTGGGGATTGAACTCAGGGGCACTTGACCACTGAGCCACATCCCCAGCCCTATTTTGTATTTTTCATAGAGACAGGGTCTCACTGAGTTGCATAGTGCCTTGCCCTTGCTGAGGCTGGCTTTGAACTTGCAATTCTCCTGTTTCAGCCTCCAAAAGCACTGGAAGCTTCTTGATGGCAGTGAATTATCCTAAAATAGCTACCTGATATAGAATAGCCTTGTGTCGCGTGTTGAGTGGCTAGATGCTGATTTTCATAGTTGTCAACTTAAGGGCTATCCCTCTCTGGAAACTTGCTCAGCAAAGACTGAAAGAATTTATCTAGAGTGTCACAAGTCCAGCCAATGGCCAGCTGAGTGGAAGAGATGCTTGGTGAATAATGAGTCTAATCTGACTGATGATCAAGACTTGGCCACGCATAGATATGAGCACCCAACTTGAAATGAGGTGCCACTGCACACATTAATTTATTACTACGTATGAAGAAATGGAGCCAAGCATCATAAATGCAAGTACAAGCCTTTCAAACACACACATTTCAGAGACTCATATTTGATGATGATACCTGATAGAGGCTCACATCAGTCATGCCACAGCCTCCCATCCTGATTACAAAGTACATGTTGTCTATTTCTCTGAACATGATGACATGTTATCAAAAGATGATAAATGCCTTCACAAACAGGAAGGGCTTTAAAAAAAAGAGAGTATGCCTGCAATATTTCTCTGTGGTTTTGCAACAGATTTCCTGACTGGATTTCCTATCTGGTAGGGAGTAAAAAGCTAAAAGCTATAACTACCAGGAAAGCTCAAATGTTAAGAGATAAAAATCGGAATTGTGAACATTGGGATAGACATTAGATCACATTCTTCTATAACCATAATTCAGAGTAGGAGCTTGCCCCAAAGCATTCCTAATAAATAACCTGTCACAGGCCTGCACCAGAATTGCTCCAAAGCCAGGAATGTATCTGGAGTGTTCTATTGGAGAGAAAGTGCTTTTGTTCATTCATTCATTCATAGATTTATTTAATGACTACATCAGGCTTTTTATGATACTCTAGGAATATGCAAAGCACCAGGAAAATAGCCATGAACAAAACAGACATATCCCTAGTCTCAAGGAGCTTCTGTTCTACTAGAAGTGGAAGAAAATAGGCAAAACTAATTAAGAAATGAAATATTCACAAATGTGCTAGAGTATATGAAATGAGGTATCAGAAATAAGTTCTTTTTTTGTATTGGATCTAATGAGTTCCTCTGTATCTTTTGCCAGTTAGCCCTGTTGTATTCTATCAGGCTGTAGAGAACAAGCCTTTAAATTCTCCCACATGGGACACACCAGATATTTGAAGACAGTTGACACTTTTCCTCAAACTTCTCTAGGACAAATGCCTCCAATTTTTTTCCAACACTTTTTAACTTTTTACAAAGTCTTGTCATTTACCATCCATTTTACCACTCTAGTTCCACATGCAGCTTTTTTTCCTTTGTCAACACAGTGGTTTGCAATTTGTTGTTTTTGCTCATAAATACATGGGCTAGAATTCACTACATGGCCCAAATTAAATACAAAAGGGACTTGGAAGTGGAAAGGAATAATGGATAGTTTGCGAGTGCTATATCTACTGAGAATTCCAAATCTCACTTGACATTTTGACAGTAGATCTAATAATGCTATCATCTTTCTCATTGTTGATTCTGTGTATTTACTGATGATTCCAAGTGTAATGACACACAAATATGCCCCACATGTGCACATGTACCCACACCACAGAAGAGATACATATAAATAACAACATTAATATAGTAAGGGAATGGAGAAAACCTGACTGGGTAAAAAGGCTCAAATCTCCTTCATGAAAACATGACACTTACCAGATCACAACCTTGATAACAGAAGCGACATGCATAATGCTCAGGATCAACTCTCTGGAATTACATTTGCTAGATTCAAATCTTGGTTTCTGCAAAATCATTGCCAAGGGCAAGTACTTAACCTCTCTGTTCCTTAGCATCTTCATTCACAAAATGAAAACAAGATCCAAACTTTTGTTAAGCTACTGCAAGGATTAAATGCATCAATCCATGTAAAATAGTACATGGCTTGACTCAGGTTAAGTGCTTCACATGTGTAATCTATTGCTATTATCACAACTGGATGTGCATTGAAAATGAGATTTCTTTATTTGCGAAAATCAAGCCAGTCTTCCCTAACGGTGTTCCCCATGCTGCACTGGAAGGAGGATGGGAGCACGTATTTTAATGTTGAACTTACATGTTTATATCAGCACAATCTCTCCAGGGTGAATTGTATCCTTTGAATGTGTTTTTCCCCCTTAACTATATGAAACATAGATAAAATTATGTTTCTCTGTCCCTTCTTGTGCTTGATCTAACTCTTCCATGTCCCTTCCATGAACTTTAGTGAGAGGGACACAATTGTACTTGTTCCCGTCTTCCCAGTAGTCAAGGCAAAAGGGAAACAAACTCTCATGGAGAAGGGAAGAAGTGTGCCAGGAAGATATTAACTTCAGGAAGATATTAACTTAGCATTTCGGGTGCTCGCATGCATCTGCATATCTAGAATAGAATCTCTCACCATACAATAACAAAGGCAAAATAACTCATTTTCTTGCCGTATGTTTTGACTCCCTATGTAAGAATTCACAACTGTACTGCTCTATTTAATCCTTATTCCTAGCCTGCTACCCATCCAATGTCACACCTCTATAGAAACAGTGGAATTCACATTAAGAATATGGCAACTGGAATAAACTTGGGCTTACCGGGTAGTCTGTTACTTCAGTCTAGGTTGTTTTCTTAGGCCAGGGTTTTTAGAGTATTAATAAGTCCAATCAGTTTCAGGTCTCTGGAAAGTAAGTTTTGGCATTTATTTGTTTAATCTCTCCAAAATAGTCCAAAAGCTTACCTGAAGGTAGTATTTAGAATTGGGTTTCTAATCCCAAAGGATGCTGTTGTTGCTTTTAAGAGTCAGCCTGAAGCTCTTGCAGAGAACAAGCACATTTGCAGATAGAGTCTCTTAATAAACTGATGAAAGCTCCCAGTTAAAAGCTGAAGGATGCCACTTAATGCTTTCTCCTGCTTTTAATGGACTGAAACCTGTTAAAACACTGCTAAATAATAATGCAATTTTTTTTTTTCTTGCGGGTGATAGAAGGACAGGAACACAGACACCCAAGAGAAAGGAGTATTCCAATAAGCTTTGCACCAAACGCAGCTGAAATAATGCAAAATGTAGAGTCCACAGAGTCCAGGGAGTCCCATTGAAAGGGTGGAGATGAAACTCGAGACGTTCCACTCAGAAACTTCTGTGATGAGATTATCAACTTTCCTGGGGCTATTAAATCAGTGGAGCAAAAAATAGGCACATTTGGTCCACAGACAGAGAAGACTGGGTACAGAGGAGGGAGGATTAAAATGGCACAACAGATGTCTCAGGGCTCTTGTGTCAAGGTGCATGCTCTGAAGGGCTCTTCCGAGGGCTCTAATGCAGAGAATGGCTTATTGAGTGCAAAAATGAGAGAAGTTAAGGGATGGAGTTTGAAGACTTTCTTCATTCCTTAGCTTCCCAGATGGGCTGTTTCTGTCTATTTTTGGATTTGTGATGTCAAACCAACCAGTCAATGTAGTCATTTCAGTGAAATTTTTGCTTCTGTGACACCTGTCAGGTTTCAGCTTCACTAGTCAAGACTGGTGCTTTTCTGGCCAGAAACATTCATTTATCTGCTGTATCCTTTGCTACAGGCTGTCCTTGCTGTATGGTAGGATCCAGACCTGCAGAACATCATGGAGGTCCTTGCTGTTCTAAATATGGCCTCAGCATCAATAGCCTCCTGTCCTGCTAGTTTGGAGACCACTTTCTGACTTCCTCCATGTTTTATAGATGTCCCTTTTTCGGTGGCTATTTCAAACACATAGCTCTGATGTTTTAACCTTACAAAAACCTGGTTTTGGCTCCCGATTGCCTTAGCTACCACTATCAGTGTGTCCCCCTCCTATCATCCCGATTTCACCCTTGTGGCTCTCTCAGTATTGTTGCCTTGCCTTTTCTATTGCTGTTGTCCCAATACATATAAGTAATAAAATATCACTGGTAGATTTCACTCTCCAAAGATAGTCCCCCTCATATGCTCTTCTTACAATGTACAATGTGACTCAGTCACTCTATCATCACTGGATGGAATCTAGCCCTTCTCCCCATGTGCTTGTCTCAACTAAAAATACAGTGAATGGGTGTTGTGACTTTAGGGCCTAAGCTGTAAAAGGAAATACAGCTTCAGCTCATATCTGTTTTTTGTAGCCCAGATGCCATGCTGTGAAAAATCCCAGGTCATCCATATGGACAGACCACTAGCAGGTGCTCTGGCAGTCAGCATTGTCTGTAGTTTCAGCCAATGGGCAACATCAACAGCCTGACATGGGAGTGGATCCATGGAAGCTTCCATGCCACTCTAACACAGAAGATGCGCCCCTTCTCCCTGCGTATGGAAGAACAGCCTGCTTAATATCACTCAATCACCAGAATCAAGAGAAATACTACCACTATTTTTCCATTATGAAGTTTGGATTGCTTTATTTTTCCTATATAGACAATTGATATAATCATGAAATAGCTCAGTATTTAGAGGCATCCCGACAAGGAATTCGGAGAGTAGGGCGCATGGGCCAAATTAGGCATGCTGCCCGATTTATTTACATATTGCCAATGGCTGATTTCACGTAGCAGGGTCCAATTAAGAGAGGCTAAAATGCTACCTGGCCCCTTGCAAACAAAACAAAACAACTTGCTGAATCCCCAAAAGACAGATGGATGGCTTTTCTACTTTTGACAGTGGACATTTACCATTTTGTAACCTAATCCAGTTATGTGAAATTTTACTTTTAATTTATGCACTAAAGGTAAAGAAAGCTACGCACGCACACTTGGGTAAAGCTTTCGTTAAGTTGAAATACGCCACAGAGACTCTCAAAAGGCACATCTGTGATTTGCATAATGCTAATGTTGAACTGAGTGCCAGTGGAGATGCTTAAGAGCAAATACGTTGTTTGACCAAATCAGGAGTGTGGCACATCATAATAAATGCTTCATTTTTCTTTCTGAAATACGAAGACAGAAACTCCTGACTGTATAGATGCTTATGTTGGAAAGAATTCTGAGGAATATAAAGCAAAGTTTTCTAAGTAAAGACAAGTATTCATTCTTAAAAACCGACAGCTAAAAATGTAGAGTGCAAAATGTAGAGTCCACAGAGTCCAGGGAGTCCCATTGAAAGGGTGGAGATGAATCAACCTGATGACAGAGTAGCCACAGTGAACTTGCTTGTTTTACAGAGTATAAGTGTGTTCTCTGTGAGAAAATACGCTTGTCATTCAAGTCTCGCTTGATTTCTTTGTGTCATTACTCTTTGCATTATAAATATAAAATTTGGATTGGTTTATTTTGCCTACACAAACAATTCAGTATTTGAGAGCACCTGAAGAAGTTCATGAAGGATACAACTCAGAAAACTATCTGATTGGCCCCCATGAATGGCAATTTTGATGAAAGATGTTACCTATTGAAGAATAACAGTGGACAGAAATACTCAATGAATTTGAGAATCATGACAAGTAAATTATTCCATCATTGCTCCAACTCTAGTTATTAGATCAGTTATGTTTTTTTTTTTTTAACACAAAGGCATACAATCTGTTTAGAATCTTGGATTACACGGAGGGAAAAAAATGTCTTCACCTGCAGTTACTACAGTAAGGAACTTTAAAAAAAATTTTAAAGATATATCCATCTTTCAGGATGTCAAGCACCCCCCCTGACTAGGACATGAAAGTTGATACACACCAGTATCTGGAAATAACTAGAAGACAGATACTATATCACTAACATATTTTTTCATACTGTTTGGCAAATGAGAGATTTATATGTTCCTGCTAAGAGAAATAACTATAATTTCTGTTCCACTTTGGGTGCTCATAGTGTTCTGCAAAGCAAGTTCTTTAAAATTAGGATGTCAATAACTTAGAAATAACTCTTCATAGGTTTGCATCATTTTGTTTTATATGAGGATAAAATGCAATATTTTATATGATGGCATATTAAAAATTTTGAAGAGCTATGTAAATAAAAATGACATGTTTTTTCCTACTAGGAAATTGACAGTTTTGCAGGGAAAACTATTTATGATCTCTAAACTGAAGACTACATTACTGTTGGTGCTCTATGTCCATGAGTTTCTGATCCATGAATTCAGCTAACTGCCAATCAAAAGATTTCTTTTTAAAAAATTGCACTTGTGCTCATTATGTGTGGACTTTTCTTGCCTTATCATTATTTCATAGTGTAACAACAATTTAAAAAAGACTTACATTGTATTTGGTATTATAAATAACCCAGAAATGACTTAAAGTGTATGAGAGGATATGCATAGGCTACATCCAAATTCCATGACATTTTAGGTAAGGAACTTGAGCATCCTTGGAGTTTGGGATCTGCAGAGAGTTCTGTAACCAATGCCCCATGAATACTGTGGGACAACTGTGCCTTATTTTTAAATTTAACCATGTACTTATCTAAAATGTCTTAGTAATAGGACAAAGTATGGATTTATGGGCCATGAACCAATTCTAAGTTACTGGATTTTGAATCACAAAATTCACTGCACTAAATATCACCTTACTTGCCCAAAAGAATTAAAGCAGTTTTCCAAAGTGACAATTCCTAGGAGACCACACATATCCTGCAAGACTGATATTTTTCAATATATGTAATCTTACATTTTCATTTGATAATTTTGTATACTTGCATAGAAAAAAATTGACTAAAAAAGACTATTATCTATTTTGTATTTGACTTGAGTCTTGTTCTTCCAGAGAATTCTGTCATTGTCTAAATAGCATTACAAAATCGAACATAAACAGACAAAAACAAAGGTGAAATGGTTTCACATGCAAATCCTAAGTTATCATATTTTACACAAGATCAAAAATGCTACTTTCCAATGACAAATTTTTCTATCTGACAAAATAAAAATAATAGCATGATTTCATTAGCAAAATGTGGACCAATATATAGCTTTGACCTTGGACCTTGGATTCTCTTACCAGCTTCTATTCAGGTGAAAACCACAGTGAAGATGTAAAGGGCATGTATCATGGGCAGACACACACATCCATCTCTTTTGATAGGTTCAAGCAACCCATTTATTTTCTGCAACCCACTTAGGCATGGTTGATGGTTTTGCTAAATGAATAGAACAATCTTGAGTAAGGTAACAGAGTACTAGCAACCAAAGTTGGAGCTAGGGGAGTTAGTGCTAATGAGGATTAGGCAGGATTGTGTTTTGCTGCCTAACAGGAGACAACAAGGCTAAAGGCCCTGACAGGAATCAGAATTGGGTCCAAGGAATACCACTGCTCTAATGGATTTGTTGACCTTAGTCAAATTTCTAACAAAGAACTGGATTTCTATTTCTGTAAAGCATACAGATAATAAGAATATTATTATTATCTGTATTCTTTACAGAATATCTACTGTTAAGATCTAAGTATCTCCACAACCTTCACAAGCTTCTCTAACCCTTCACAAGCATGGTCTTTAAAAGCACAGAACTTTTAAGCCACTTTATTACAGCTTTTTGTTTTGTCTTCTTCATTATTATGAGCCACAAGAGGACAGAAGCTTTATCAAAGGACCAGCAAATATTGAGTACTCACACTTGGATTAAATGAAACATTGCATCAAAGAAGTTATTTCAGGGATTATATACACTTGGCATTAAGCTTAACACAAAATATTTATGCCCCCTCCTTTCTCTCTCTCATATAAAAGGGTCGTTTCAGTTGCTCTCCACTTTCATGGCAGTATTCCTGCTATTTTCTCCCAATAAATCATTTTCTATTTGAATTAAATTTTGTGGCTATGCCTTGTTTCCTCAATCAGACTGAAGACACTTGGGGGCAGGGGATAAAGCTTCTAATCTCGGTCTTGATTTTCATTGCTGCAGTACCTGATATATTGCAAAAAAACCCCAAAACAAAACAAAATAAAAAACCCAAAATGTGTAGATCCAAGAATATAAATGCATGCATGGATTAAAGGACAGATAAATAATCTAGAGTTCATGAACCAGATTTGCAGATCTCTGATCACTGCAGTGAAGGGTAGGGAAGGTTTTCTTTTACACAAACTCTTCTACTTCAGAGGTAACATGGAAGAAAAGTCTTACTTTCCCCACTTTTTTCACTTTAATAGTCCTGGCAGGGAAACAGAGGTGAGCCAGAAAATAAAACAAGGTCCCAATGGGTCAGTATCATTACTTCTAACATTCTGCATCACGACCTTCACCTGGGACTTTGGCTAGGCACCAACTGTTAGTCTGAGTGTGATTGATTCCAGCAATCACATGAAAGTGAAATATTGTCAAGGCTGCCCCCAAACGCAGTCACAACAAAAGCAGTGCAAATTAGAGATGGTTGTGTACTGGCAGAGTGGCACCAACTCCATCTTGTGGAGTTAATGTGCTCTCTGCCCTCAAATTTGACCTGATACCAATGTCACAACTTAAAGTTCAATACATCGTCAATGTGACTCAATAGAGCTTTTAAAAATGTTCTTAACTCTCATTAGAAACTGAAGTAGCACAGTAATTTAATGATGAATCTGAATGCAATTATGATAATTAAAATAGCAACTTAATTTTATGCTGTCTTTGGGAAATGCTCAGCCAATAGCTGTACCTTCAACTTCTGAGTTAACCTGGTTAATACCTTTGATTTGTATCTCAAAGCAGTTAAATGTAGTAGAGTTCAGCTACTAAAACTTATGAAGTAAGTATTCAAATTGTTACTGTATATTTGGAATGTGTTGTTTTTACTGTTAATAGAATTCTTGAGGGGATCGTCCTAAAAAAATAAAAATACAATACTATTTGCTGATATTTTTGAATGTAAAACTATGCTATTAGGACAAAGATGTATGAAATAAAGGTTTATGTTCCATCAAGAAACTGAACATGTCATGGGCTGGACAAAGAAGATAAAGCTTTAATACATGCAAGTATTGAGCTGACCCAGAAGTCTGGAAGTAGGACTTGGCCAACCAGAAGTTGGAATGCACATATACATGTTTGTGTGTGCCCGTGCAAACATGCATTATTGTACAACAGGTACATTCTTCTTTGCATCAGAATGTGACTCATGGGTTGGGGTGAGGTATAATGGACGACCATTGTGGCAGAAGCACCTATAAATCTTGCTTCTGATCCTCAGGTGATTTTGTTGGGCTGGAGACGAGAAGAGACAAGGAGGTCTGACAGAAATGATGGGCGAAAGGCTACATCACAATGAAGCTCTGACACCAGGAGTTTGGGGTCCACGGAGGATGAATCCAAGCATAATTCTTACCTCAACTTATCTGTTTTGGTTTGTGTTTTGTTTCTACTAAGGACTCTGGAGAGACTTAATGTCTCCTGACTGTAAGAAATGGGCTGTTAACATGTTTTGTTGCACATTTCATGTCTATTACTATTACATACCAACCTCTTCACTTTCCCACATTAGAGACAAAGTTCTCTAATTGTCCACCTGTTTTTACAAGGTGCTCATCTGACATTCTGTCACATCTGATCATATTTCAAGTCCTTTGTTTGTTATATTTGTCATTTCTACTTTATAGCTGAAATTTTTCTAAAAGTGGCCTTAAAATGGGGGCAGAAAGCTCTTCCATGAATGCACAGAGACACAGATGTTTCCAAGAGTATGGCATCTGTAGACAAAGCCACTGGGAGTTTTAATACCATTTTTAAATTCCATCCAGATGTCTAGTATATCGTAGATACTACTTAGGTGTTCAGCTTATCATTTGCTTTATAGACTTGACATTTTTGATAAAACAGTCACACACATACAGCATGTACATGTGCACACACATGCTTATGCATTGAAGGAGCTTGGGAGATACCACCTCAAAATATGCCCCTGTGACATGCTGATGACTTCATATCGAGGGCAACTAGGGAATAGCAAATGAAGGGAAGAGTTTTCTCGAGGCTCCCCTTATCTGCCTAGGGAAAGATTCTCTAAAGGAAACTCAATTGCTAACTATTCTCTCCCAGGAATCTGGTCAATTAGGGAAGACTGACTTCTATGGTAGGAGAGGAGACTGAAATTGCCACACCGAGAGGAACTCTGTCACAGGCTGTTGTATACAATTCTGAGGGAATAATCATCTTCCCCCCAAAATAAACTATCTACTTCTACGACTCCCTTAAATCCTTTTCTTTCTTACATCCTTGTCTCCCCTATCCCCTATGAAGATGGTATAAAAGTTTCTACACCTCACTGGGTGTTGGTGTATATATTTTTCTGTCATGTGATACCCCCGTGTACATTACACACTTGGATACCTTTTCTCCTGTTAATCTGCCTGCTGTCAGCTAATTTCAAAGTGTTAACAAACCCTCAGAAGACATAAGTAAAGTATTTCTTCTCTTAAAGCATACATATGCAAACACACAGAGGCAAGGAACCCAGCTGTTTATAGACTAACAAAATTATGCACTAGCTTATCAATTTCTTAATTCCCCTCTTATCACGTATACAGTACACCAGCACCTAAACAGACCCGGATGACAGATCCTTTAGGAGGTTTAGAATCTTATAGCTTCACTCATTCATTATGTTGAGGAAGACAACATGTTCTTGTCAAGATGAAGAATTCACAGTGAAATTTTCTGTGATTCAGGGAGCAGTTTTATGTAATATATTTAGGTCAAAACTTTTATCAGCCAAATAGAACCAGCAAAACACCATTCATCTTGATTTCCTCATGCACGATAAAGATGATAATAGAATATTTTCTGTTATTTTCATGTCACCCCTAATGTACAATTTGTCATCACCAATTCACATAACAAAGATCCTGGAACCACAATATTTAAATACATGTTTGCTGTTTTTTTTTTTTTTTTTTCTGAATTTCCTTTCATTTCTTCAATCTCTCTAAAGATCTGCTACTAGCACATTCTGCTGGCACTTATCACACATCTTCTGAGAAGGAAACACTTGATAAAATCTCTTTCTTTGACCAATCCTGTGCCAGTGCTAAGAAAAGAAAATGCACTTCAGGCATAAATGGTCTCACAATGGTGCTTCAGCTGCTGTGCTGAGATGCAGGCAATGGGATCCTTCATCATGGAAGTTATTGTCCCAGGGAGCCTTTGTTTGGGAGAACAGGTCAGAAAAGAAAGACCCCAGGAGCCAGCATAATTTCCACATGCTAAGAGGGGCATTTGTACAACACTGCACCAGATTTATAGGAGTTAGTGAAAATGTGTCCCCTTTCAAATTACTTTATATTGCCTCTTAAATTTCAACAGAGCTCCAGATTCGTAACCTTCAAAATAATTTGTTTCTCTTCTCCAAGAAACCAACATTGATTATGAAGACCTAGTACAGAGAAACACTTCAGGGTCAAGCATTAAAGACAGAATCTCATATATAAATAACTATCTGTACATAGTGTTTGTATTCATATGTAGTATATAACATACCACATTATAACAGGGACTTAGTGGCTGCTTTTGCTAAGAAGCATGGACTCTACATTTGGGCCTGCAGATGGCTGATGGGTAAATAAAAATGGGATACAAGTTCTGCCTGCCTTGCATGCAGATCACCTCATGATGAGATTGCCTCCCATGAGTGGGAGCAATTACCACATGATAGGAACCGAGGGTGCTTCCCTAGGAACAATCATCTCAGGGGAACCAGATTGCTCCCTTAAGCAGTAAGACTTCTCTGGAATCACCTTGTAGCACTGTCTTCAGATAATGATCATCCAGACCACAGTTTGCCCCAAACTGCTTAATTATGCATACGTCTCACTCTATGCCCCAATTATTTTTCTATTTAAACCTGAAGTTCATGTTAGTACTGAAGACAGGGCTGAGTATGCTAGTCCCCTGGTCTTCGTGTTGTCATGATAATGATTTAAGTCCTTTCCTGCCTTTGCACTCATCTCTTCAATTGGTGTCTTGGGACAGGTGTCAGAATCTAGTCTGTTTAGACTCCCAGAGCTGGGGCCTTAGTCCTGAAGAGCTCCAGGGGCAACATCATATATACAAATATATAATAAATATAAATGAAGACACATAGCTCACTGAAGCTAAGCCAGGTTGTATTTTGTCATTATGTTCAGATTTTTGAAGCCTAAATCAAACAAGACAAACTTTCCACCATCCTTATGGCAACAGACATGAAAGCTAATTCACACCTGTCCTCTACTGAAAACTGTCCATTTTCTAAGTGACACTGAGGTTGGTTTTTCCTTATGAACTATTCTTCTATCACCTTTACCACTAATTTAGCATTGTCATCATTTGGCTTCCATCTAAGAGCAAAAGAAAAAAAAATATGTGTACTTAGCTTTGTCTAACACAGGACCTGGTATAAACAGCTACTTCAAGAAGGTAATGCTCAGGAAAGGACAAAACTCAGACTGGTGGTCTTAGGATGGACTGACTTTCCCATGAGGCTCTGTCCCCAGTGCATTTATTTCCAGTCACTGGCTATCATTTTATCATGAGAAAAGTCTCTTTATCACTGAGTCCCTGAACATATTTTGTAATTCTAGTAAACACTTAGAGCAAATTATTAATGCAGAGTAAATAAATGTTTCTTTGCACTCATGGACTTTCTCAACAAAAGATTCAAAAGTACTTCACTCCTGGCACTTTTCAGTTTGATGAGTACAATATCTCTGGATTACAATTTTAAATTTAAAAAAAGAAAAAAAGAGACATGAGAATGAATACAAGATGACTGAGTCATGAGAGTGAAAAGTGCAAATTTAAATTATAATTTAGTAACATTCTCTGATGAATACATTTGCAATTTACTGAGACTTGATAAAGAGGATTATGTAATAAAACCAGGGAGAAATGTTCTAAGACCTTACCAATTAGATGACTAAGGCAAATCCATATACTCAATAGGCTAATTAACTCCTGATTGATAGTCACTAAAGGGCCATTAGAAATGTCAGGTGTTCTTTACCTGTAGAACTAGAGAATCTCAAAAAACAAAACAAAAATCTTCTTTAAGCATTCATGTGTATCTGATGACATTTATTAAAACTTGCAATATTGAAATTTGGTGACAAATATCATGGAATCCCTTAGATTAATATGAACCATTGTTCTTTCAGAGAAGCACCTATACCAGAAAAAAAAAAAAGGCCAATGCTTTACTACACTTCAGTTCAAGAATAAAAACACAGAACTGACTGCTCCAAGTTTTAAATCTGTTTATTTGCATATTTAATATAAAAATACTTTGCAAAGAAAATAAAATGATCAATCAAATATGTACTCCCAAGAAGTATGTCATGTAGCAATGGGAGAAGGTAAAATATATAAAAATTATATTTCAACAAGAATATTATAGTTCAAAAGGAATATATTCTTATGAAACTTCATCATCAGGAGGAAGAACATAAAAGTGATTGACTTTCAAGAGAGGTTTAAAAAAGAATGAGAAAAAGTGCTGGGGTAAGATGATGTATTTATGATGGAGAATATTGCAGGTGAGTAGTAGAAAATAACTTTGGAAGGGCAGACTTTGATCACAACAAGGCTGGCCATGATGTCCAGCATAAAGCAGATTGAAGGTTTCTAAATCTGCACACTACATAGTATAAATGGAAAATAGATTGAATGGTGTGCTCGTCAAGGTACAAGAGTGAAGAAGTTGGACCTGCATGGAGACTAGAGAAACTGATGGGCAAGGTACAGACCCAGAAGACCAGTACATGGGTAAAAATGTGTCAAAGCAAGGAAGCCAGTTTTCAGGAATGGAAAGGAAGTACGTTCCAATAAATGAATTGATGTGGAGACAGAAGAGGAAAAGAGAACTTGAAGCTTTCAAATCTGGACTGCAATATTAGAAAAGAGAAAAGATAGAGTAGGAAAGAAGCTGGGGGTCATGGTGAAGATGAGGATTATTTTTTCTTTAACCTGTTAAATACTGATATTGATAAAGTAAGTAAGTGAACAACAGGTCATGGGTGGAAAAGTAGATCTGGAGATAGGAGAATGAAAGGCATAGTGAATGCGAAGATATATAAACACCAATAGTAGTTGAAGTCACAGTGCAAAGTTGTTCTCTGCTTCCCCTCCCAGGGACGGCTTCTACTGGCCTGTGGTCAGGCTTAGCCATGTCACTTTCCACTGAAAAGTGAGAAGAATGTTATATGTTGCTTCCACTAAATTAATTAGCTCTAAGAACTTGCTATTTCATGACTCCTTTTCCCTTCCCCATAGATACTGGATGCTTCAACAATCCTACTCTGGTGTTAAATTCACATGGAAAGAGGACACACAGCTAATACCTAATGTGAGTAATAAATCATTAGTTGTTGCAAAAGTATTTGGACTTGGAGACTGTATTACTACCAAATAATCCAGCCCAATCTGACGTAAACCATGGGAATGAATGAGAATCCTCAATTTCAAAAGTAAAGAAAATTCAATGGACAGTATCACACAGAACTTAATCATGTAATTCTGAATCTGGCATTTCATCAAAGAGAAAACAATTTCGTTACATTTGCTAAGTTACTTTGACTATAATTTGATGGCTGCCTTTACTTTTTCTGTTTCAAAAAACACATAAAAAAAACTTGCTGAATCAAACAGTAATTCTGGCTACTTTTGGGAAATGCTAGCTCTATATAATATTCAGAAAGGAATAGTATTCACTTTCATATATAAACTATTGAGTATTCAATATCTTTCTAAATATTACATTTGCCTATACTTTGTGTGTGTGTGTTTCAACAATCTAACACTTCTCATTAGATCACAAAAATTAAAAGTATGTGTTGAAGTTAGGGAGTTTCTTCTTGCCCGGACATAGACAAACTAGGCTTTCTATGAATGATTGGTGGTTGATGACTGAATACTACCATATGTTCACAATTCTAGCATGTAGACTGAGATAAGTAGTAAAAAAGAACAAAAACAAGATCGTAAACTAAGAGAAGCTAACACTATAGGTCATTTAGACATATTTATGACCCCAAGGAAGCAATTAAGACTCCCATATATCAACAAGCGATACATAATTTAGGAATTTAAGAGGAAACATCTGTGAAAATGCTCTCTTATCAACTAAGTTTGTAATCAAAACTTGTATTTTGTGAATATCCTTATTTTTGTAATTTAGAAAAAAATCCCTAAATCAATTTTCTAATTCAAGTCCAGACCACTTCTTGTCCTTTTTACTATTTTTATCCCAGCTCTGAGGTTTCTCGCATACCAATTCTTCGCAAGTTTAGTATTTTTCATTTGCTTTTTTCCTTATATAATTGGAAAAGGTTTTTTTTTTTTTTTTCATATAATTGGATTATTTTTATTGAGATGATTTGGTGAAATCAATAAAATATGATTTATCGTGTGTCTTTCATGTATATGGATAAGTTCCTAGATGCCAAAACAAATTTGTGAATTAAGCAGAAGAGTTATACTTTTGCATTACTAACAAATACACAATCTTCGATTCTAGAGCCTTATCTCCTTCTCCTTCTGCCAAGTATTTAACTGTCCTAGGATATCTAGTTCAGAAACTCATTTTGTTTCAAGAGTTGTGCTCTTAATCAATGTGGGGAACAAGCAATAATAAAAAGGACAAGTTATTATTTTAAGAAAATCCAAATTTGTCAGCCCAGGTACTTCTGGTTAATAATGCAATCAAATTAGATAAGGGCCTATGAAATGGAGGGAGTTTTCTTGGACTCCACGGACAGTTCTCCTACAGAGTTTCATGGAAATTCAGTTTAAAATTTATAATTAGGCTTAAAATATCTGTGAATGTGCTGAAATGTTCATTGTCTCATTCTGTATGATTTTTTTTCCCTCTAGTTATCTGTCCCTATGATTTAGTTCTAATGCCCAATACTTTCTTTCTTTGGCCTTCAGATGTTTGTAATAACTTTATGGATTTCTGATGGTCCTACTGCCCTTCTAGAATTTTCTGTCTGGAAGGGTGTTTCACCACTTAAATACCCTTTCCACTATGAGGTAAGCTCTGGCATGTATATTTTATGTAAATTCTCTTCCACAGCTTGTTACTATTCAACTTCTAGAAGGACAGAGCCTCTGTGACTACCACCCTCCATGTTCCAGTCTTTACAGTACAGGCTGGAAGTACATGTCACAACTTCCTTCAATAACAGAGACAACATGCAAGGGAGGGGGCCTTTCCTGACCCAAGTCAGCAGTTCAACCCACCATGCAAACATATTGTTTAATGATGGGTATCTTTAACATAATAAGGACTTCTGCATTTTAAAAGAGTCAAAATAGCCATTACAGATACAAACAAACAACAAACAAATAGGTCTAGGAATACAAGAATTAGGGAACAAGCAAAAATGATACTCTGACCTTGGATAGCAGGCTCATCCTTTTATTCTTTCTTTCTACTAAGGTGTTTGCATTAGAAAGCTATCCAACTTTCTCTATGGCAAAAGTGTCTTTGGGGGTCCCCATTGTGTGCCCCAATATCTGGGAACAAAAATTCAACTCATCTACTTCATTGCCACTCATTCCCGTATAGCCACCAAAATAATTCAGTGAGTCTTCAATTACGAGACAGAACATACATGCTTTTCCTATAACTTTTTTGTATCTAAATTAATAAAATAGCATAATCCAGCTCTTACTCTGGATGCTAGAAATGAACTTCACAAGCATTCCCCCATCTCCCCTTTAGAGTATGGTAACTATATATCAGATATATCTGGATATATCAGACAACCAAAGGGCTCAAAGAAGGTTCATTCATTTCAAAAGACATTTTGCAGAAGGACCTTCAACATATCAGACCAGGTGTCAGAGCAGAGATGACAGGAGCATCCAGGTTCAGAAACTGCACAGGGATCTCAGGGAATGGACGTCATGCATCTTCTGCCAGACTACCCAGGAAAAACACATGCAGCATGCCAAGGGAACTCAAGGAAAGTAGCATTGTCCCGTTTAGAATCACACAGGCAACAAGCATCAGATTCTTGGAGGGGTTTGAATGTGTCCAATGGACACTCCATGTGTAAAGAAGTTGTTTTAATTTGTTTTATTTGTTTACTACTCAGCATTCTATATTTGTATCAGTCATGGCAAAAGATTCTCTTCTAGTTTAAGGCATTCCCATCAGTGAGGACATGAACATTTCCTGTTCCTCACCACTGTATAGAATGGGAAGCAACCAACTCGTACTAGTCCTTGTGTTCTAGACAGTAATTTATTAAAGGTACATCTATGCATCACACAAGACTTCCTTTTGTACAAAACTGGAGGATCAGTGGTCTTATGTTTTGAAATGCCAGCTTAGGGAGAGCCTACTGGCTTCCTCTGCTATGTGTGAATAAGCTGCTCCTTTACAGGCGCTATCCCAAGGGGCCATTCAGAGGCCATTATTTCACCATGAAGACTGTTAAAAAGAGTAATTGGTATCAATAACACTTACCTGTATATGCAGAGGGAAGGTTACCCAGCCGTAACGAGCCCAGAATCACACAGCCACTACTTAAAACAATGCAATGTTTGGAATTTATGAGAATAAAGCCTGTCAGGAACAATGCTCTTATTGGGCCTTCTCGATTCATTTGGCAAACTTTGCTGTGTACTCACAGTAAAATCCAATTGGCCATGCAGAAATAAGCTAAAGTATGGTGTGCAAAATGCTAAGGATACAGTGAAAAGGTTCACTTCAAAAAACGGGACACTGTGGACATGGCTTCCAGGGCCTGTAATGACTACTGTGTTCCTGTAAAAAGCCACAGGACTCTTTCACCACACAAAATGTGAACTCTAACTAGGGATATTGGAAAAAAATGAGAGGCAACAATTACCATTGTACAGAAAGATGGTTCAAGCATGAATCAATGTGGCAGGCACGTCATTAAACAGACATGGGGTTAGACAAGGGAGGGAAACCCCAAACAACAACAGTGACGACAACAACAACAACGATTATCGCTTAACCTGTTTTGTCAGAGCTGGTATTGATGGTATTGGTAGTGATGGTGGTGAAGGTGGTCTTTGCGCTGTCCTTGGCAGTTACAGATTTCTGCTTATTTTTCATGGCTTCCAGTGCCTTGAGCTTCTTGGCATGTTTCGTGCCTTTGTAGTGGGCCGCAGCCTGGCTCTACAAAGGAGAACAAAATGAACCATGCAATCAGGCTCATTTCTAAACTGGCATTCTCTGTATTACTGCAAATACAGACTCCCTTTCAATAATAGGTACCATTATGGCTGTGGCCAAGCAGTGGGATTCTATTTAGAATGATGCTAGAAAAGCAATGGGAATCACGTTCTAAAACCTTAGGACAGAAGCAAGAAATATTTTACGCCTTCTCTTAAGAGAAATGCAGCTAAATACTAACATATCCATGACATTTTCTTTGTGGAGCAGGGAAGGAAAAAAAATGTAAGAATTTACACCTGTGTTGCTTTTGTTCAGCCACTGAAGATTCTGGGCTCCCAAAGATTAACAAGGGCCCTAAAAAAAGTGGATCTCATCTCCTTGGCTTAGGAAATCTGTTTTCTTTTTCTACAATGTGTCTTATTAATACAGTCCCCAACAGGTGTCTACAAGGAAAATTCAAACGTAACAAGGGAAGTGGGCACCCTAGAGACTGAGGCTGAAGCTTGAGAATTCAAAAGCAAATGCAATGCCTAGGTACAGATGGAGTCACATGGGAACTGGGCAATTTTTTGACCCTTTCTTTCTCTTTGCTACCTTCTAAGGATAGCCTGAGAAATTCAAGGTAGTGTCACTCTTCCAACACGTGGATCTTTCTTGCTGCAGTCCATTGTCAGAAGGCCCCAAGTGTTTTACCTACCTAAAGGGGCCAATGTAATTCTTTTCCATGTACCTGCAGAGATTTTTAAAAATTTTTAATAGTGATATATATTTCCCAAGTTTATATTTCTTAGCACTATTTTATTTGGAGGATGGGTTTACTAGAGAGATATACTAATTGTGATAGAAAATCATCTTTAAGGAAATACATAAATATTAGTGTTGAATCAAAAGAAAAAAGCCTTTGTGCTGAGGGGAGGTGGAGAAGAGGTTTGTGAGGGTGGGCAGGGAGATACTTAGAGCAGAAGGTTTTTCAGGTCAAAATCTTTACAAAAACTCATCTCCCAAAACCAAAATCTCAGTGGAGGACTATTTTTATGAGATCAGACATTACTTCCCATTGCTTATGTAAACTAAATGTTCCATTTTGCCAAAAAAACAAAAACAAAAGCAAAAAACCAATAATCACATTCTTCTATTTACTCCAGCACCTGCAGTGGGCAGGGTGCTGCAGGATAGTATCTTTTGGTAAATAAATAAATAGTCTGCTTCTTCATTTGCATCATTCCAACAAGATATCTCACAGGACTAGGTACCCTTATTGAAAGAACACTGGACAAGGAAATTATATATTAGAAACAGTTTAACAGAGAGCACACTCATGCATCAGTTACAAGTTTTCCAACAACACAGAACACCAAAAAACACGTAGTGTGAGCCAAAATAGAAGTTAAGACATGCTGTAGTTAATTGAGAAACCAGTGATAAGTTTAGATTGGTTTGATTCCATGTGGGGAAAGTCACATTGATGGACAAGGTTTTGTGTCCTTTTTCCTGCTCAGGTTTCCTTTTTAATAAACCAAATCTTTTGGAAGCTATATGCTCTAGTCAAGACAGTTGGTCATCTCTGCTGGCGACTGGCTATAGAGCTTCTCTTAAAACAAAATTCCTCTCTTCTTTATGCTGGTACCCACTGACCTGGTGACAGAAGTGCATGTTTTTATAATAAATATTAAAAGATTGGGTATTGAATACCAGTACTGTCTCCACTTACACATCCAAAATATAAATTTTAAAGGTTCCTAGCAAATCTATACTTTATTTCCAATTGGACAAGACCATTTTAATATACCAGAGGCCAAGTGAAAGTCACTATTGTTCAAACTAAACTTACTCCAAAAGAACTCCCAGAATGAACAAAAAGCAGCAAATTCCACCAAGAAGCAAAAACCTCATTCTGTACAGGTCCAGACAAGACCAGGGCCCTCCAGCAAGGGAGTCATGGGGAGGAGCAGGTGACAAAATGACCCATAGTTGGTGGGCTCACAATGGAGACACCCAATATTTTGAAATCCAAAACAAAACAAACTGCACACTCACATTCATTTGTTCACCACATGATAGTCTCAAAGTACCCTGATGTTTAATCACACAATACCTGATTTTTTAAAAAAAGGTGATTGGCTCCTCCAAATTTGGGGGGGAAAAAAAGTCAAATGACAGACGTGTCCAAAGTGCTATTGAGAGACCAGGGTACGTAGAATGTAGGGGAGGTGGAGTGCAGTGGGGTAGTGGCAGCAGAGGAAACCAATGTGATTGTCAGTGTGCAGGGGCTGGTGTTGAGAGTAGAGGTGGCATCCAAATTTGAAACCTGATGCAGGCAGAGAACCCGTCTAGATCTTTTAAAATTTCTCCATTGATTTTTATTCAATAACTTTAGAATGTGTGAACTGTTTTGGAGTTACCCTAGTCAAAATGCTTCTAATAGATGTACACTGAACCCATAGCTCACAGGTTCACCTTAATTCAGGTGTATTATATAAAGGTGTGCTCCTGTGTGAAGGCCCCAAACCCAGGCAGTTCTCCTTTAGGCTACCTGGCTAAACTGGATCATTTATTCAGTGATATTTCTAATCTTTCTCTGACTTCAGACAAAGCTGAAACCTAATAGGAACTCTGCAGAGAGACATTTAACAACCAGCAGTTGGCTAGAGATGTCCATTTGGGCCTCCTCTGCCTCATCTTTGGGTATATAGGTACAGAATAGTCATACCTTCCACTAGCATACTATGTTCGTCCTGAGATTGTTTCTGATTATTTAGTAGTCAGTCTCTGAATCATCACTCGCAGAAACCTGGGGACCATCCAGACACAGCAAATGGTCATTTTTCACAGGAAAGATTTCTTGGTAAATCAAGTAAGCATGCTAATATTATACTGCATCTCCCATAGAAGTGATCCAAACAGTAAGAAGTAGGCTTTAACCAATGACTCTTGAGGAATAAGCAGGGCATCGCATTAGGTAATAAAAATCATTATACTGATCTTGAAATAGCACGTGGCCCCATGAATCTAACCAGTCATCCCAGAGGCAAGTGCTGATGCTAGAGACAGGCACACATGTTCTATAGAATGTAACGATGCCATCTTAGACATCATTGCCATGTTCTAGCTATCAGGAGCCAGTCAGACTTTTCAGTCTTCAAATTTTAACCTCCATATTTCACAATAGCACTTTGCTGAAACACAACTAAAGTTTTTAAGTAGGTAAGATAAATCCACAAATGGCTAACAGTTGAGAGAGGGGTTTTGTCATTTTGAAACACACATACACATATTTATTTGTCTAGGTAAGAGGCACATTTAAATATGTACATGTCTACATGTATGCAATGTATATTAACCAAGAAAAATCATCAGAAGTTTATTTCCTTAAGAACAAGTCCAGAAAAACAGTCAAAAATAACCCAGAGTTACATGCAATTGGAGAACTTCTATCCAAAAGGGGTGAACTCAAAGCAGCAAATTAACCTTGGAAACCTTAAAATTCTAGAACCACATAGAAGTGATTGCCAAGTCCTTGTGATTATCTCTTCCCTGGTTTTACCTTTTCTCTCCAAAAGTAATTATTGATGCAGCATGAGCTCTGACACCATTATTTTTACCTCTAAATTGAGTGCTTTGCAATGATCCAATCTTCAGGGGTTGAAGGAACTTGAGCTCTATAATTCCACTAACAATAAGTAAAAACTAAGCCCTGTGGGCTGGGGTTGTGGCTCAGTGGTAGAGTGCTTGTCTCTCATGTGTGAGGCACTGAGTTCAATTCTCAGAACCACATATAAATAAACGAATAAAATCAAAGTACATCAACAACTTAAAGTATTTTAAAAAAACTAAGCCCTGTATCACAACTTTCAAAAATTCATTATTAAGAAGTATCAAAATTCATTGTTGCATTTTTATTAAACTGATTTGGTGTTAGCAATGTTTAGGTGCATTTTTTATGTACCTCTCTCTTCAGTCTAGGGAAGCCATTGGACAGCAGACAAAAATCTCTCTGGTAAGCTAGCTAAGAGTACTTTTCCTGCTACTATATTTACCAAAATATTTAAAGAAGAAATTTAAAAGTAGAATAATTCATTGTTCTAAATAGCATAGATATTATTACTTAATAATAAGCCCCATGTAGAACATTTAATTTTTTTATCTTCTGATTATATAGTTAAATTGTAAGTAGCAGACTACATTAAGAATAACATGAAAATTGACTTGTATTGTGTCCCAATGTAAAAAGAAAAAAACATGATTCAATTAAGAGTATTCTTTGTGAGCTCCAGTGATTGATGCTTTGCTTTGAATGTTTTTCTGTCTTCTGTGCTCTTCAAGAAGAAATGAACAGGAACAGCCATGGGAATAGGAAGAAAAAAAAAGATAATACCCCCAAAGTACAGTGATTTTCCTACACCCCTGGGAGAAAAACATCTAAACATAGAGAAAAGGGAGAGGCATGTCACATTTTCTCACATACATTAGGTAACTCCATTTTTTTATAAGCAAAGAAAATACTTTTTCACTAAGTACTAATATAGTTAGGAGAAACGACTAGATGGGTTCACTTATCTTTTCAAAGCTTCTCAAGTTTTCTACAAACTTCATATTCCCAAACACGAAGCATTTAATGTTTTCAAGTATCTAAGGTGAATAATAAAATAGTGGGGGCTTACTGGAGTGAGAAAAGCTAATTTGAGAGTTTCTGCCTGGTTCCTGTCATGGAAGCAGCCACTGCTTTTGTATATGTGGAACCTAAACAGCTGCCTCCTTGAATGCTAATGATGGAGCTCTGCTTGGGGGACATAGGACAAC
The DNA here is from genome assembly GCA_004024805.1 of Geosciurus inauris. NCBI lineage: Eukaryota > Metazoa > Chordata > Mammalia > Rodentia > Sciuridae > Geosciurus > Geosciurus inauris. Next base: position 8,914 of record PVHX01003305.1, on the reverse strand, counting down.
AGTGGGATTTGGAAACTGGCACACAATGTTTAATCCAGCTACAAAGAATGTGGACTCTGACTAAATTTGCAGAGTCTTTTTTTGGATGTAAACCGAAGACCTCAAATGATTTTTAACTCTAGTGATGTAACTGCCAACATTTCAGGTTTCTACAGAACTGAGCAAAGTCAGGAAAACCACTCTAACTACTCAACCAGTGCACAAAATCCCTTCATAATGCCCACAGCTTAACACTTCTCTCAGTCTGTGCTTGTCACATACCATTTATAGAGTGTTGGGAGGAATTAGACATGTTGAATCTAATTATGTCTGAGGGTCAAGTTGTCATGGGTGTTGGTGTCAGCAGGAGAGAAAAACGTACGCCCTTGAATGACATGCATATTTCCTCTGATCTTCAACTCTGTCCACTAGTCGGTGTGCTCCCACCCCCAGTCACAATACCTGCTCTCTAGCAAGAGTAACTGCTGGCAGTGTGGATCAATGAGCCACAGCCCTCCCTCTCATTCTGTAAGGACAATGCCACAAGAAGAAGAAATAAATCATTTTCAAGTCCTTGTATGACTAGTTCCCTCTGCCTGGAATACCTGTGTTGCCTGGTAATGTTTTAATGTCACCCTCTCTGGTATTGGGTGTGCTTGTATTATGGCACTGCCATAGAAGGGTTAAGTGTCTCTGTCTCCAAACAGAGAGCAAATCCTACCACGGAGAATGGAAGACGTGATAATACTCATCCTTCTGTCCCTAGGATCTACTATACAACTCTAAATAGTTGCCTGTTAAATGCACATTGAATTAATTTCACATTTTCATTTTTAAATGGAAATACGCATATGGTGTCTCAACGGATTTTGTGTGTGAACAGGGTTCAACTTAATTCTCTGCCATTCTTTGGCACTTCGCCCTATCTGTTGAACACACTTCAGGGGATTTTTATGGCACTTAATGCAGGAAAAGCATCTGGCACAAACACAAACTATTATTTTTTTCTCTGGGAGGAAGCTTATCATCAACCACAAATTGTGCTATTTATGGGAGCTCTCTTCACTTGGGATGTAGCAAGGGAATAATATGGAGATCATTTCACTTTTTAAAATTTTTTAATAATTTTCCTTTTATAAATCCAGGAAATACAGTGATTTCGACGATGATTGTGTTTTAAGGGTTATGCAAAAGACCAAATTCTTTTAAACACATATAGAAATTCCTAGTATTTGAGAAATGCTACTGTTGTTACTATCACTTTTAAATTTTAAAATGAAATATATTATGCTCTAAAAATATGGAGAAATTATGGCATCATTAACTCATTTTCTTCCCTACAAATCCACATAATATATACCCTGTATTGGCTGAAGAAAAGCACTGAGAGAAAAGCCAGAATTTCCTACTTCTCCATAAACTACAATAGGGCTTTTTCTATTATTTTGTAAAATTCCTAATCTGTAATTTAAAAAAAAAATCCAAGAATTTTTCCTTTAATGATCTTATCCCCAAAATCACCTCTAAAATGTGCATTCATTAAGGACATCCACTGGGACCACAAAATAATGATTTATATTTGATCCAGATGGCCTGTCAGCATTGAACACCATAACAGTTGTCTGTACTTTAGGTGCACTGGGAAGCAATGGAGAATGAGGCCATAAATAACCTTAGAACCTGGACACCTGTAGGTAGAGCCCACCCATCTTCACATTTTCTATCTGTTCATTTATTCACAAAAGATTCACTGAACAGTTATTGTGGGCCAGACATAATTGTAGCACGTGGTCTGGTGATTATAGATGAAGTCGAGACTGCAGCTAAATTGGGGAATTAATCAGCAACAGATGGTAACTGAAGTCACTGAGAAATGCCATTTGTAAGACAAATTAAAGATATTTTTCCATTTAAACACTGAAATGCAATCCTCGGTCAGCTGCAACATTTGAATGAATGAACTAAGACTGCCTGACGGTGGATGGGATAACATATTTACAAATTCTTTATCAAGCCACTGTCTACTTCATCACTTAGCTTAAGAAAACAAAAATGCATTTCTTAAACTGCTTAAGATCTCCATGTTTCAACCCCAGAGCGAATTTTTTCTCATCCTCACACCAGAATAAGATAACCAGAAAGAAAGAACACATTTCTCTCTGCCATATAGGATATTTCATCTTAACATTGGTCTCTAGAGGCTAAATTCATAATGTTACAAGTACCATCACAGGACATCAGAGTGGAGAACGGTAAAACCCAGCTGCAGAAAGGTGTCCTCAAAACCTGGCAGTAAGGCTGTTCTGAGTTAAAATTGTAGTGGATGGAATTAGCCTTTCACAGGAACCTTATTAAAGGGCAGGTCAAAAGCAGGAAGGCAGAACGGGAGTACTAATCAAAGGCTGACTGAATGTAAAAGAGCAATGTCTTAATGAATATTATTAACATGTCTGAAGGAGGGCTGTGCTAGTTGAATAGGTTTCATCCCAGTATCTAGAAAAAGGAAATTTACACATAAACTCCATGTAAAGTTCTTTCTCTTCCCCTGATATAGGAGGGAAAACATAATACCACCTGATCTTAGTTTTGAACATGGCATCTGCTTCTGTCTATTATGGCCAAAGGAGAAATCATCCATTCAGTAGATCGTATTTCTAAAAAATTTATAAACATATAAAAGTCTTATAGGGATAGAAAGGTGTGATACCTTTCCTTGCTCATCATAAGGGTCACAGCAGGCATCCCTATTACAAAAGACAGGTTGACAAGAGAAACACATGAAGATAATATTTGGCCAAAGTTTCATATGATACAGGAGCCTTCCGAATGAAAATTAAAAGGCCCGGGGAAACTGCCATTCTAGATTCGATGAAGAAATGGACAGTTGCTTAGAAACATGATTAGACAAAAGGACATGACCTAATGATAAGATGTCCAGTGGAGAATCTAGTAAGGCCTGTCCGTCCCTGTTTTCCTTGGCCTCCCAGGTATGGGGCAGGGCCCCTCTTGGAGTGAAGGTCCTAGGGTCTAGTATCACCCAAGGTAGGTCAGAGAATTTCTTTATCATCAGCTGCTACAAAGAAAAGTGGGGGGATGCTTGAGTAATATTTTTTTTCTGTTTTAGAATGCCTTTGGTGGAAATGTTTTCCAGTTTTTATGATATCTAGTTTCCATGACCTTTCATCAGGAAGTGGAATTCTAGTTTCTATGGCCTGCCTTTGGGAGAAAGGGAAAGGAAAGGACAAGGTCATAAATACCTTGTCTTTGAGCCCCTTTCCTTCAGCTGAAAGCATTCAGCATGTCAAGGTATCATATTTTGAAGTCTAGTCTTCTGAGCTCCATCAGTCTCACCAATTACAAAATTTAAGCACCTTAGCCTCCGGCATGCAAATAAGACAAAAGTGACGCTTCTTTGTTCTACATTTTTTTCAATATTTTTAAATGTTAATTTTCATTTTCTAAATTAATCTACTAAAGTTGTACTCGATGCTTTGGGGCAGCAAAACAGGGACTGTGTTTAATGTGTTTTTCCAATACATCAAGTATTTTTGTTCAGCACTAAAAAAGCAAAATAAAACTTTCTCTAAATAATAATTATTCAAATTTTGAGTTCACAAATATCAAGAAATGTGTAGGACATCTGATTTTCAATGTTAGTACCTGAATCTCTAAATTGTTTATCATTAGCAAGATCAATAGATGTTTGTATTTTCATGACAAGTTGGGACATTTCAATCTTAAATACCAGAGTTTTCTAAGTAATGCTTGTTAATATCACGGCTTCTACTGCTTAAACCAGCAAGTGATTTTCCCCCTTGGGCATATATTAACAATTTACTTTTTGCAGACAAGTGCACAAATATGATTAGCTTTTTGCAAATTGCTCTTTATTCTGTTACTGGTAAGTAATTTTTATATTATTACAGTATAAACAGATGCTATTTTCCACTACATATTCAGCTGTAATGAGCTAATTTAATGTGTTAAAACAACAAAAGAACTTGAAGAATGATTCAGTGATTCAAGCTGCATGGAAGCTAACAGAAAAATCAAGCGCAAAGTTTGTAAAAATTCTTCCAAAATTTGGTTTTCAGTGAAGAATTGCAGAGCCCTATGTCTTTGAAGTTGTTCATTGATAGTTGTGACTTCATCTTGGCAGGACTGTTGTACAAATTTTAAGCAGAAGAGCTCCACAGGCACCTCTGGCTCTTTGCTCTCCTACTTCATGAAACTTGAACTATTGGTAGCACTCCTTTTGGCTGAAGACTGGATTTATTTTTTTTTTATATCTGTTCATTTAAATATGTATTCAGTCAGACATTTCTCTCCTAGGGCATTTCAGTATATAGATAGTTGAGGCAGAAGCAAAGCAAGGAAAGGAGACAGAGAAGACATAGACATGGAGATACCATAAAAACCTAAAGAATCTGCTATCAGAAGCCAAGAGAGGTAAGAGCTTCTGAAGGAAAGGCTCATCGCTATAGACTGCTGCTGAGACTCAGTTAAGAGGAGAGCCAAAAGTTCCATTATATTTTGCAGTACGTACATTGTTTGTGACTCTGATAAATTTAATGCTAAACCATTCATTGAAACAATAGATTTTGGAAAGTTCTGGAATAAATGGAGGATCTCAGTGCTTGGTCATGGAGGTGCTAGTTGGAACAGCTTCCAGAAGCTTTCATTTCTCCTACACTCTGTTTCTGAATTAAGCACCATTACCTTAATTTAGTTCTACCAACATGTATTTCCATATTATAAGTCTCTAGAAACAGCCTTGTTTGATTCTATCATTTGTAAAAGCAAAGATGAGTTAACATTTGTATTAACATTAATGAGTTATATTAAATACTTTAACTTTTAAACTAAAATCCACAGTATAGAAAATCTTAAAAGTTAAAGAATAATAGAAAATGACCTATAAACTAATCATCCAGCATTAATTTTTTTCAGACTTTTAGGAATTTTTTTTTCCATGATAAGGTGAATAAGAGGCCTTTGATATCTGTGTTCAATGATAATTATATATCATTATACAAAAGATTAGATCACAGAATCTAATGCATTTACTTATTAATATATCTTTACCATTTTTCCAGTTGAGTAAGATTTCTTAGTTCACATCCTCATGATCCTATGTTAAAGAAAGGAAATATACCCTGGCACAGTTGTCAATGAACAATAAACAAGAAGGTACAGCTCTCAACCAGGCCCCTAATTTTATTTATATATCCAACATAAATAATTTTACTTTTAGTATGGAATTTCCTCATTTCAAAAATAGGAAGGTTATTGAAAAGCAATCATTATGTTATTTGGAAGAATGAATTATTAGTTACTTCAAAAATAATTTGTTATATAAAGACTAAGAGTAATATAAAACCATAATTAACTTCAGGCTTTCCTCCACAGATTAATATTTTAAGACTGGCTCCCTTTTGGTCTTCAATGTCTGTTATGGCCATGACTTGCCAAAACACCAAAAACACAAGGAGTAGAACTGCCTGAAAATAAGAATGCTCACTGCAGAATGCTCACTGGAAAAGAAAATTCATCAACTTCTAGGTTCTCTAAGCCTCTCTAGTTTATGGTCTGTTACAGCAACTTAAACATTAACTAAAACAAATCTTTTTATAGATTTTTCATTTGAATACTGAAGAATGTAAAATACTTTAATAATGACACTAATATCTCCTAGAGATTTGCCAACTAATATATATTTTACACACTTTTGAAAGGGCTTTGTGTAATTTGAAGTTTCTCTCTAAATTAGATTTTATGATGCCCATTTCAAAAACATGGAAACTGAGGTTTGAGAAGTTAAAGTAATTAGCTTGAGGTCCACAAGAGAACACATAGGCAAGAGTTGAAAGTAGGTCTCTTTGTCTCCAAGGTTCACTGTATCATGAAGACTTTTTCAAATATTTGTCCTTAATGCAGATATTCAGCAAATGAGAAATAAGATCCAGGAAGGTGACAGAAGATTTTTAAAAAATGCTCTATGAAATACTGTTCATACAGCATATATCCAAAGGTCACCTTTTACCCCAGAAACTAAGTAGAAAATTTTTCATAACATCTTAGCTAGTTTCTGGGGTATAGTGTCAGTAATATATTGAAGAAATTCACTTCTTCCTCTTCCTTGGCATACAGCCACACCACATACTCCTCTTATAGTTACTTGGCTCTGTGATTGTCAGTGGAAATACTCTGTAGCATGCCCACCCCTGATTCACTAAAAATCTCCAAGCATAGTTTTCTTAGCCCTTTCCTTTTATGTCAGCTAGATTCAGACAAGCAAGCATAGTCACCTTGGATGCACCACATTAAAAATGTTAAAAGGATAAGGAAAGCCGGGCGTGGTGGCATGCTAGAGTCCTACCACTTGGGAGGGTGAGATGGGAAAAATACACAAGCCCAGGAGCTCCATACAAATCTTGGAAGACTAGCTACATCTCATCTCTAAAAACCAACCAACCAACCCCACAAGGTAAAGTAGTGTGTATCCCTGAACTACCATTTAGAAGTGACGTGCCAATGGATCAAGAATACTTATTTTGCATGTTACATGAGCAAAATTTATATCTCTAGCTTGCTTAGAGCCATAATACTTCACGATTGATTTGTACAGTAGACTGAGTTACATTAACTAACAATGGCATCTACCCACCATTATGCTGTAAAACTACATAAACGAAAAGTTCTCAAGACAAGGTGAAGAGAGAGGGCATGAGCAGATGGGCACAATCATGTCTGCGCAATTTAATTTTAGCTATTCATTGTCTAAATGGACCATCAAAGTATTGTGAAAATCTACAAGTTTCATGCCTTTAAGAAAAGCAAGAACGCTGGTCTGGGATTGTAGTTTAGTGGTAGAGTGCTTGCCCAGCATGTGAGGCACTGGGTTTGATTCTCAGCACCACATAAAAACAAATAAACAAACAAATAAATAAAAATAAAGATTGATTGACAATGAAAAAAAAATTTTAAAAAAAGCAAAAAGAAAAGCAAGAATGGACCATATCCATCTTCGGATCTTTTTGAATATGTTTTTCAATAGCCTGGAGTGAAATCATACCTAGAAGAGGTGTTAGTCCACAGATCTGGACAGACTCAAATTGCTATTCTATATAGTCCCTTGCAAATTCTTAATAACTGTGTAATTTCTTGGTATGTTTGCATAACCAGTTTTCAATTGCTCTACCTGAAACTAGAGGCAAAACGTGACTACTGGGATTTTTTTGCTTTGAATGAAAGCCAGGTAAGTTTTCTTGCCATAGCACAATAGGATTTCAGTTTCTGGTGTCCTATTTGACTTTGACAAAATAAATCAAATGATCCTGCTAAGGAAACCAGCGGATGATTGATGGAAATGCCTCAAGGTCTTAATATAATGCATGTCATAAAATAAGTACTACTTTTATTTCAGGAACCCTTCAAATCTACAGCTTTCTGAGACTTCTTCACTTTACCTGTCTACTCTTTCTCATTATACATTTAGAAAACATTCAATCATGTCTCTTTTTAAAAAAAAATATTTATATAGACACATATATAAACAAACATTTGTGTATACATTGTTTTATACATATATATTTTCTGCCCCCAGGAGACACAAAATTGATCTTGTGATTATTTTTTCAACCCTAGATGAATTTTATGTGTGGATTTTAAGTCTCTTTGGTAAACAAATTCATTCATTTTTTTCTATTTTCAAGAGAAAAAGAGACATTGCCTTGAAATAGGTGTGTAAATACAAAGAAGTTATATAAACCTTTACACAATCCAGAGGATCATAACCCAAGGTCTACAAGCTGAGGTAAGCATTAGTCCATTAAGTCTTGTTTTAAGTAAAATGAAACGAAATTAGGTTTCGATTTAATGATCCTGAGGTTTGGTTTTGGCTCTCCTCCCATGGACTTGAGCAAGTTTACTTATTCGCCAAACCTGTTTCTTCATTTGCAAAATGATTATAGGAAACACTTTTTTTTTTTTCACTTTGTGAGAATTAGAGAAGAAAACAGCTGCTTGAGCAAAGACCAAACGTGAGCGAAAAGTCCTGGAGTCTGTATCTCAGGTTTTAGATTGACCTACTCTTTATCCCATTTGAACCCTTTTGTGGAAGGAATAGCTTTTTCCTCTACTCATTTTCCAGACTCATGGCCTTTGGGTAACCTCAACTATTTCCCTCAATCAGCTGCAACATTAATGGGAGAGGTAAATATTAGTATTCTTAGTAAGACAGGTTTAAAAATTATTATCTAAGAGTTACACTGAAGGAGACCCTTAGCAAAATTAAGACAAGTTTGCCTTGTGAGTATTTCATTCATTCTCTCCAGAGTCCAGCAATCTAAAGTTGAGGTTCCTGCTCCAGTTCCACCTAAAAGAAAGACAGCAATTCAGAGTCACCTCTGGGAGAAGCTCAGAGGGAACTGCTATTGGATGTTAATAGATCCAAAGAAGAGCAGACTAGGAAATCAAGAAGAAAGAAGGAAGGAATGGTTTCCCATTTCCCATCCAAAGTGACTGAAGGACAACTTTATGGATGGATAGATGACTAGATGCAATTAAATTAAATCAATTGCCTCTTGAGGCAGTTAAACTTTTGGTATGTTCTTATGTAACACAAGACTTCCTTTCTGTCAAGGCATTAGATCTTTTCAAGCTAATATTATGGGCACAGCTTAGTTCTTAAAAGGTTTTGCAAAGAAATGATTCTTACTTCTAATACAGAATAAGAAAAGGTGCTCTGCTATAAGGTAGGGCTGGAAGGAGGCAGGAAACTGATTTTCACCTTCTTGGTCCTTCTGTTCACATTACCCAGTGGTCTTTCTTCAGATGGTTACTGAGGGCATTTTTGGAGATGCTTAGGACTTCAGAGGAAAATATGGAAAAAAGGGCTTTTCTCAGAGTTCCCTTTCCATTAAAACATCATATG